>JAULBU010009957.1:0-24512 GCA_032358235.1 Odonthalia washingtoniensis
CTAACCGCAATTACTCTCCCCCAATTTTTTCTGACATACCCTCTTCTTTACCTGCTTCGGTTCATCCCATCTCCTTCCAGTTCCATTCGTCTCCATGAGATAAAAGCCTTATTATTTCAATCTTTACGGCATGTATTATATCTTCATGTGCCGTACCACTCGCCCAGATGTCACGGAAAATCTCCTCACCCACGCATGACTCTTCGTCTTTCACAAATTTTTGCAAACACAATTATACAGTTTCATAGAATAATATGTTAGCACGCATCCCAAGATACAAAATTGAAAGAACATAACTTCAGTAGTGTAGTAACATTTTCAAAAGGGGCATTGTTTCTTCACGCTTCGCTGAATTCCGCCAACAGATACGCACCGACATGGTTGTAGAGGCTATTTTGCCTTCTTCTGCCTCTCCAAAACAGAAATGTTTTTATGTTTTTGAGACGGCGAAGTCGATCTCTGCCGGTTCTCAATGAGGACTTGAATTTTAAACTGATACACCATTATGTAACATACAGAAACATACCCATCACACCGTATTGTTTTGTGGCTATTTTTGAAATTTAAAAACCCTTCCACCATTGAAATACCCCTGTCTAACATGCGCTGCTACACAACAGCTCCAGGCTGCATCCAATGGTAAAATGTATACAAGATACAATCATATGTGCGTGAGGTACAATCTCTGTGGAAACATGACACTGTACATCCTTTACTTTGCCTATCACATTACACCGGAAATTCACATAGAAGCATTCATGTGACATTATTTTTGTTTGTGACTCTCACCTGATACGAGAATATTGAAGAATCCATCTGGGGTGCTACTTCTGTTACATCACATCCAGTGGGTAAAACCACATTGGTAATTACTAATTATTGCAGGGCTATGAGGGGATGGGTCCCATCGTGTATATATTGATGCACCTTCCGGTAATGAAATTGACATCGACATTTCTTCACATGCGTGGACCGCAAAACTCTTGTGCCACATAGTCTAGCAACTTTGCCTTAAGCCCGAATGAATGCGTATACATAAATGAAAGGAACAATGAGAACACAAAACTGATGACTTATGGCCTCTAATACCTTCTGAATTAAGACCCCCACATAAAGAACAATTCTGTACTTTACCGAATTGCTGCTGCTCATATCCCTTCACTTGCAGTCGAAGTGTCCCCTGCCAGAGAATTAAGAATTTGCAGACGGTATCAATGGAGAGATTTTGTTAAAAACATAAAAGTCTCTTCTATGTATATGTAATCTGCTCCTCTATTGTAAATTCTATGGGAATTGCTGACCGACGACTAATAACATCTGCATCGACGATAAAGTACTCGAATAGGTTGTATGTAGAGTCAGCTAGTCACTGAATATTATTAAGACTGTGTCTGTAAGTATTAAAAGATCGGAATGAAGTTGTAGTAGACAATAGATCATTCATTTGTGACATTCTTTATAGAAAAATGAATTCACAGCTAGAGTTTTAACTGTTTGTGTGATCAGTTTTTGTTCCCATATCGAAAGCAAGTTTGAGGATCGCATTATTGAACGTACCTGGGTGGAACCGTAAACAAATCCTTTCTTTTATATTAAAAACTATGCATTACATGCTTAAATAACTTAATAGGAGGGAAAGGACCAAATTTTAACACATGATCAGTTATGATCTTCCAGAAGGAATTTTGAGAAAGAATCATGTATTTGTCCTTTTTTTAATAAATGAAGGTACTGGCATTTCATGCGCTCATCGAATGAAATTATAAGTTGTGTCTGTTAGTATTGAACAAAAACGCTCCTTGTGGTAGTCACTACAAAAAAGTAAAGATTTATAAAACACGGCGGATTAAGCTGCACTAACATACATACAGATGTTTACACTCGTGACAATCTTGTACCGAATAAATTGTCTTATGTGCTCCCGAGAAATATACATCTTGCAATTTTCATCTTCAATTTGCAAATCACAATATCTGCAGTGGACAGTGTGATGGAGTTTGATAGACCGGATGATGAAACTGATGTTTCGATTTCAATTGTAGAAACTGCATAATACTTTCCCCCAATCTCAAAATTTAACCAATCACCATCGTCATTGTAAAGATCAACATTCTATAGATCCAAAGCACACAACCAATATGTAGAACATGCAAACTCCATCTGATATTTCATTGAAAACTTATCACATTGGTGTAATTCTAAAATTACAGAAGAGGTTTGTATATAAGTCACCACAGAATCCTCATTAATTAAATGAAATATGTTTTATCTCTACGGTACTTCAGATTTTTGAAAACCAGCTCTTCGTGAACTTATGAAAATATTATTTATCTGAACGTGGAGGTCCAGTAATTTTTCTCATGCCTGTCCAATAACAAAATTAATCATTAAATAGTAGAATTTATCCAAAAATTGTCCTTGTAATACGAAACGATCTCATCAAAAACAAATCTGTCCATCCTTGTGATGTAGTCATCTCAATAAAAATGCCTATTCAATCTGTGCCTTAGTGTATGTACTATGAGGTGAATTTAGATTAGAGAATATGTTTAATTGCTCTAAATTAGAGCTAGAGACTGCAATAAAATATTAAAAATCTTGAGAATTTCATGCCTGACACTCATTAACACCGTAAGACCTTGCAAAAATGTTCTGTTCTGTGTTCAAGAACAGTGGATTGAAACACATTTATAGTACTAGAAATTCTTTTTTGAGCAACAGGAACAGCTAATACCATACTGGGAGCATTATATATAATAAATATACTTTTCTTTTCATTTCGAACATCTGAGATCACATCAGGTTCATGATCAGTTGTTACAGACTGTAACGGAATATTGGGAGTTGCATCTGTCTGACCATCAAACCCAATGTAATTATTTCATAATAGAATTAAGTAAGACTTATAGACGAATGGATGGCAGCGCGAAAGGTACTCTGGCATTACAAATATGCCACTTGACCATTTTTGTATTAGAAATTCCAATATTTTCTCTTTCCCATATCTCAGGTATACCGTCACTAACGTTCCTTCGAGACTTTCTTATTCCCTCCCATCTATTATTAAATCTATTAATTTTGAAATACAGTCAATTTGACATTCCCCATGTAGATGAAACCGGAAGTCAAGACTAAAAGAAAAACATGAATCAGAAACTTCTTCAGCGTGTCCTTCTATATCTTATTTTCGTGCAGATATAGACGTCATTTGATTTTTGATAGCCCTGGTACCCTACATGTCGTCATCAAGTGTGGTTAATAATTGCGAAAAATAAGTTTCCTTACTTCAGTGATAGCAACTGTTTCAAATTCTGAAAGTTGAATGGGTCTGATCTCTTTGTCCATTCCATGTTATGGAATTTCCATGACCATGAGAAACAGGAGAGTACGAAATTAAATTTGTGCTCATAAATAGCTTTACCTCAGTAGCTAGAGGACCCATACCTTATTCATTCATCATTAGGATTGATTTTTCCATACTAATCCCTGTGAAATGAGAAAATTGAAACAATCCCATAAACCTATACAATTATTCTATTTCAAGCGGCTGTTTCTCCATATTTTTATCTCTTATCAACATATTCATTTGTTGCAGACATTATTCAAGAAGATTATCCATGAACACAGCTCAAAAGTTGGCTCTACTTTCCGGTAGTAACTACAGTTAACCTTACGATTTTGTTTCCTTTCGGGAATTTGTTCTCGGAATAAATATAGTTATCCATAAAAGATTAGGGATATATCTATTTTCAATCTAATTGTGAATAGGTTGTTCAACATATACACATAACTGTATACCGGTGATTTTGCATTTTGCACAAAATTATTCCATCACAACTAAGATGCCCAAGCAAATCGGGCTCACTGCTGCAATTTCCATTTACAGCACATTACCCCCCTATCACTCTCATATGGTCACCATCCTACAGAATCGCAGCTACCACAGCTCCGTACTGGTATCGCAGTCTACCAATTCCCCGTCGTCACATCCTGTCTTACCATTCGGGGTCACCCCCACTCCCTACTGCTATCGCCGTATACCATGTCGTTTCATTGTCACCTACCTCCTGTGGCCAGCCATAGGCACGTCGTATCGCTTCGGTCGTATTCGGTTGATGATAGATCCAGAGAGCCACACTCCCTCAATTGTACCCACCCTTCTGCATTCTTTCTTGACTCTCGTGCCCTCCGCGATTAACAAATCTCCCCACTGAAGCTGTATCTTCTTCCACACACATATCAGGAATTGGCAATATGGACTACGAATACGAATACTCCGTTGGATAAGATGATGAGCTTGATGGTGTTTATAATCTAATTTATTGTGATTTGTCAGATGATATGTTATCCTCCCTGCCTACCCCTGAGCCTAGTATGAAAATGAGCTCCCCTCCACGCATATTGATGGGACAGTACAATACCATTTATGGTACGAGGTACAAGAGAATCCACCGCCCGAACCAATGGGATATTGATCTTATCATCCAAACAATGTGGTGTATAAAACAACTATAACCCGTGCGGGATATGACGAAACGAAGTCAGACGATGTGGTACATGCGAAACTCTCACCCGTACACGATCAGGTTACCGAATCAGGAAACATTTCCCTTTCGAAACAAGGTTTAAAACACAGTAAATCTGTGACAAAATACCTCGAAGAAGTGAACGCTCCAAACATTGTTCGTGCTAAAAGTACACCGTTCAGATGTTTTACAACATAACTATTTACAAAATGTGCGTCTACTGAACATAGAAGTTATACAAAATCAGAACAAGTTTAAACAGTTTACCTGAAGTATGTACGTAGATGGAGAGAGGAATATCAAACGCGCAACATTGTTAGAGTCTGATCTTGTACGGAGCATACTATTTCTAGACGAAGATGGTCCTCTCTTCTGGTCATACCACCTGGACGTTGGAGCACCTCAATGTAGTTCACCACTACGTGATTGAGTTAGTTGTGAATTATTGTCGGTCGAATGGAAAAGAAGTCACACCTAAAATCATGGAGAGTTACGTTTCTGGTATTTTCAGATATTTTGAGGAAAGGAACTATACCCGCAACTATAGTTCACAGTGTGATGCATTCACTTTGTGGGAAGCAGCAATCGGACTGGGTACATATAAAGAGTGACAACGTCCTATTAATGGAGAATATACTCACCCTGTATCATTCCGTTGGACTCTCGAAATTTACCCCAGATTCTTACTTTTGCCACGTTTTATTTGATGTGGAATTAATGACTTCAATTCGTCCGTCAGAGCCTCACTTGCTTCGCCTTTCACAGTTCAATCAGACAATTTTGAACGCGGAGATGGTTTGGATTGTGAGAGGTCGCCTTGGTACCCTAGATGGGGCCACTAAGTGCGCAAAAGGTGAGCAAAAGGAAGTAAAGTTAAAACCGAAAAAGTCGTTATTTTTAAGCAGGCGGCATTCTGTGGATTGTTCAATATATATTGTGATGTATCGAAGTATATGGCCATCAGAAAAAAATGTCTATGAAAATAGATGGGAACTATCCGTTATTTGATTGTTTAAACCGGACTGGTTCGGAACCTAAGGATGTTTTCCGTTTTACTAGTACAGCCGTTGGGGAATCCCACTATACGTAAAAGATTATCAATGATGCTTGCTCTTCCCTCCATATTTCCGGTTATGGGGATATTACTGGAATTTTGGCTCACGGATTGAGAGCCACAATGCCTACAGATACTTTAATCAAAATGCGCAAGGACATAGGCATGTAGACTCGTTTATGTTCTATGAAAACTTGAGAGGATCGGAGGGACGCTTGCAATGACGTCTCATCACATCATATCTAGAGTCCCCTGTCCGCCATAAGGACGAGTCAAAGATATATCTGTCCATATCAATCGCAGTACATCACACACGTTTTATTATGTGATACACTACAACACAATTATCACGCATCCAAAAAGCTACACTAATTACACTACTAGTCGGTCACAATCATATGACAATGTAACCTGTCTACCTCACCATACCTACAGCTACGGGTTGCACAACATATTATTGAAAAACACTTGGTATCAAGCCAAAACACTTGGGATCTTGACCTATACTATTTACTGTCTGGGATTCGTGTTCTAGTGTTCCTATCTTATATGAGAACGCCATTCGCACCTTTCCATTTAATCACCTTTTATTTTTCTTTTCTTCCATTTCAATATTAAACTTAGTTTATGCTGATAACGATTCCGGTGTTTCCACCTAATCAGCAGGTCTACAAGCTCTTATAGTTACGAATAGTGCTTGTCCTGAAGTGTTCTCGCGCGCTGTAGTCAGAACAACAGTTCACTTTACCTTTATTGACTCCCATCTACTGACCTCTTTGTCTCGTCCACATAGCTCCGTTGACCTACCTTCTGCCGGCCTCGATAAACGATTAATCCCCACGACCACAAACACATGCAAATATCATTATCCCATCAAAGGAGCCTAACCACCATAATTGAATACCTTTCTTGTAGTACCCACTCATGAACACATCCACACCCACACAGCATACACTACCCAAATCAAAATTGCCACGCATGGCATCCCCTTTCTGTATACTACGATATAGCAACGTCCACGTGTAAGGGAAGATGACATTTGGAGGTAACTGGGATGAAGATCTCGACAATTGTGTTAACATTTATAATATATTGTCAGAGATGTGGGAAGTCACATAGGCATAGAAGCTGAAATACGTCCTGGTGATGTTGAATGACGATGCTTTTAATTATTATGCCAACGATGTGAGAGGGTGTAGGGATTTAGATGGAAGGGAGATGATTAGAGCTTGGAACAATTCTGATGATAAGAAATCTAGGATATTATACAAATGGTGGACGGTGCATTTATCACAGGAGATGAATGACGAACCAGAAGAGTCCGAGGTGACCGTATTTCTTAAATTCGTAGCCAAGTTGATGACACTCCAAAACAAGCTCAACGAGACGTACCACACAGATGGATTCTTGACGGACTAATTACTCACCGCGGTTGATATACAAAATATTCAGACCACCGTTCGCGACAGGATGCCGTGAACAAGTCAACAGGCGGATATGGTAGCCCATCAGTTGAGTGGGAAGCTGAGTTCAACAGGTAGCGGATCGGTATGTGCCGCAATTTACGACAATAATGGGGATGACGGGGTGAATTACTCCCTAGAAGAATCCTATGGAGGAGATACTAAGAAGGAGACTAAGAAACCGTGGTCGAATCACGACAATAAAAGAAGGCCACCGTAAAAAGGCCCCTCTGCCCAGAGTGGATGCCAGGCTTGAAGGGTTGTTTTGTCTTTGAAGAGGACCACAGATCGAACACTAAGCATAGCCGAGATGAAGCTACGGTCATCATCAATAGAATGAAGGCCAAGCAACGCAAGGCTCTGCTAGCGGTAGAGGATCTGGCAACGGTTTTTCTCATGACGACAAATTCGGACGAAGAGAATGATGAAGAAGACGGCGCAAGGTGGATTGGAGGTGACGAAAGTGATGAGGATACCGACATTACCTTTATGATAACGGAAGTCGCTGCTTAGTTGGAGAAATTGTTATCCAGTAACGCTTTCGAACACGGTAGGTCCCACATGAAGGACATGTCGTCTGCTCTCAAAACGATGAATAGACACCTCCGAGGTGACGGTACAAAGAATTTCAACAGCATAACCATAGACACGGCAGAAAACCGTAAGTCTGCGATGAGCAAGTTCCAATATGTCGCCTATCAAAGGGAATTTAGGATGCAGGTCCCCATTAGACTACCCAGTAGGAATGGGTTGAGGGGAATAGGAGGCCTTGGGAGGGTGATGGGTGAAGCAACAAT
This sequence comes from Odonthalia washingtoniensis, assembly GCA_032358235.1. Lineage (NCBI taxonomy): Eukaryota > Rhodophyta > Florideophyceae > Ceramiales > Rhodomelaceae > Odonthalia > Odonthalia washingtoniensis. The sequence continues at coordinate 7,841 of JAULBU010009957.1, forward strand.
TCAAATCCCATTCTACTAGTTGAATTTGATAATTGACGTAGACTGTGCGATAATGGAGGATGAATGCCCGTCTTTGATCTGTAACAGAGACATGATCATCAACGGTTTAGATATCAGTCTACAGGGCGGCTACCTCCACATCAACGGCTAGTCAACCATTAACATTGAAAAATGTCTTCTACATCTGTAGATGGAAATCATGAGACACGCCGTTTGCGCTGTACACGGAAGGGGATTTGGGAAAATCCACCGAGGGTTCGGCTACCCCTCAGTCTGGGCGACGCATAACCTTTTCAGACTAGCAAGCGACGATGGATTGAAGAAGAATTTGATGAACCAGATGGAGAAGATGGCAGAAGAATACGCCATATTCAAGGAAAACGGACCGAAACCACGCCGTTACAAATTGACCATAATGACGGAAGATTTGCGTTTCAATAACAGGGTCGTAGTGGATACGATTTTCATTAACACAAACCCGGTGATCCATATCGTTGATGAGGCGACCGACTTCACGTCAGCCTGTTTTTGAAAAACAAATCCTCCGTCAAAATCTGGAAGGCCATAAACGAGTTGTGGATTATGAATTACATGGATTCCCTGGATCACCTTGCAGTGGACCAAGCATCTGGGTCTATATCCAAGAAAATGAAAGAAAACGTAGAGGCAGAAGACATTCAGAAAGAGAAAGAGCCAATCGAATACCCCGGTTCGATCGGTATAGTAGAACGGTACCATGCACCTCTCTGCACCGCCTATACTAAGATACGACAAATGCTGAACCATGGTGAAGAAACAGATGCGGACTGACTCCACATGGTCGTTAACGCCAATAACTCGATCATGGAATCAGAGGAATTGTGTTCCATGGTCTTAGTATATGGCGAATTACCAAGGCCGTCAACAGAATGCACATCACACAGTCAACTCGAGCGGCAGCGTGCGATATAAGTCACGAAGAAGGCCGTCGAAGTGGAGGAGCCGAAGTGGCGAGTATCTTTTGCCCTCAGGATTCCCGGTGGTCTCAGGGCTGTGGAGGTATCGGCGAAGTTGCGGGGTTTACTATCAGGATCTCTCGTTCTCGTCTTTAGTCTACCACAAAATCGTGGTAGGGATTCTATGCGTACATATATGTTGAAGGCGAAACAGTGGTGGTACAACTAGATCGAGGACGCCACATTCTTAGATCAACTTGTGTAAGGCCTTCGGTCCGATCCAATCTAAGTCGACCTCCGGAAACCGTAACTGACTGCGATGACGCTTCGTACCACGACTACGGCACCAACATTGCAGATACGGAAGAGCAGATCAGAGGGGACCCCTTGCAAGGAAGAACTGCTGGAAAGAGTAAGATGGAGAAGGGTTCGGTTGGGGGAAAGGAATTCGCACAGTCGAAGAGAGAAGAGTTGGCAGGATTGTTGAAGGATGGAACATTCTTCGCAGTTCCAAAATATGAGGCGGCAGGGCAACGAATCTTCGGCTCACTTTTCGTCCACAAGCTAAAGAAAGTAGGTGATCACGTGAAGCGGAAGAGCAGGTTGGTCACTCAGAACAATTTGGACGCTGGAGCTACTTCTAGAGCCATGAAATTCACCACAGTCCAACAGTTTAGCCAGCGTATTTCTCTATCGATCGATGCTTCTATGCCATCGCCCAATTTGTACATGGGATTGGATGTACGCCTGACTGATGTACATCCAATCCCACACGAAATTGAAGAGAACTGTGTACATCTTTGCGCCACTAGAATTGGGTATACCAGCCGGATCCGTACGTAAGAATGTCAAACCCTTATACCGCATTCTAGAATCCGTGCTCCACTCGTACGTTACCTATTTAACTCACCACCTGGATTCTCTGAAGATGTTCCGAGCGCGTGTTGACCCGTGCGTATTGTTGAAAAGAGGGGAAGACAAGTTGGATGGGCTGATCTTACTTCAGGTAGACGATTCCCTGGGACTCGGATCTGCAGAATTCTTGGCAAAGGAGGAAACGGCATCCAAGCCGTTTCGATGGGAAACAAGGACCGCCATATAGACCAAACCGACGTCCTTCAACGTCATAAGAATTCGCACTCCAAATTTTACCAAAAAGGGAACAATCAACACATTCTTTCAAAAGATTCAATTACAAGTCATTCAAGACCCATCAAACCTGATAAAGACAACACTAAGAAAAACGAAACAACCAAACCCAGAAGCTCCTCACACAGAACACAAACAGAAAACACAAAACAAGAAAAACCCTGAGGAAGAAGCGGAGTATCGCACACAACTAAAATATGGCAGAAAGAAATACGGACCCTCCTTCCACTAGTATTCCAAAAGCACCAAATATTCCCAGCACATTCTCGGTAGCATTAATAACAAGATAAATAGGTGCATCAGACGTAGCGAGAAAGTAATGGCAACAAACAGCATCTATGAAGATATGAACCATATAGAAAGAAAATTCCTGTCAGATTTTCCAATGCTTGAAAATAGTACATCTGATCTGTCTGATGATCGACAGGAATTACTTGACAACATACGATACCCACTCTCATATGATAAGGATGTCTCCAGCGATGTGCATTTTGAAATGCATTTCGCAACTGTAGCACTTCTCAAGGATACAGCCTATTTGTATGGATTACCAAACGCCTCTTTAGTCGCCATTCCCGCGATTACACTAGAGGAAGAAGGCCATACTAACAATGCACTTGCGCTACACTTGTGGTTGACCTACGTTACGGGGCATAGCTATTTCATACTACACTCCATCGTTTCCAAATTCCACAAGAGACAAGAGGATATACCAACCAGCCCACACATGCCTGCTGGTATAGAATGATTTTAAATGCTCGAGAGAACAGAGCAAGAATTTTATATGTTTTCTCACATTTAAAACATTTAAAACTAGCTTTTTATTATCGTATTAAAACATGGTTGGATTAATATATTTCCTGTTTTAATCGTTAATATCCAAAACAAGCAAAAGACGGTTTACAGTGTAAATGGTCTTTTGTTCGTTTTGGATACTGTAAACCTTTTTTACTTGACAAAGACGAATAAAATGAAGGGTATTACTAATTATCGTATAAATGATGATATATTTTAAGCTAGTTTTAAATGTGGGTACTTATGAGCAACATTTTAAACGCATTTTAAACAATTTATTTTAAAGTACTCTACTTTTGAGCAATTTTATACCGCCGGTAAATCTAACATCGCTTCTGAAGACCTTAACTCGCCATTCGGCCCCGCGCAGAACCAACCAATAAACCGACAACGACAGCCTCCATCGAATCAGATCCACCCCGCCAGACAACAACAGCATCTAGAGCTTCACTCGAGCCACACGACCAAGTTCTTCCAACTTCTAGCGAAGCACCAGCAGTATCCATTCTGCCCAGTACAAATCCTTCAGCCACACCGCCTCCACCCCTTCCACAGGAAACTTTAAACACAGAAGCTATGAAACAACATCATCCACTGGGCCTGCAAGGAAGGCAAACTCCTTTTCAGAAACCTCATTCCACCCGCATCCACGACATAATCCGGATGATGATAATGGAGGCACTGGAGATGGATATAATAGACAAGACGTTCCAAAATTAATAAAAGCCAAATTGTACAATCCATAAACTCCCACTTTAAGGACAGGTGGTTCTGTGGCAATTGAGATGAGGGTATAACAAAACTCTGCGTGATTAAAACCGCTTCAAAAACCAGATCAGACTGAAAGAATCACAGAAAGCTCTTTTCTTTGGTAATATACTAATAGATCCGACTACTACTTTCTCTTCCAATAATGTTAAAGAGGACATGGATTTTTGGAAGATCTCAAATATACTGGAAGCAGATTAAGATTCCGCCGATCGTCAACGAGAAGCTCAATTTAGACTCCACAATTTGCGACTTTCAATGTTTTTTAATGAGGAGCTAACTATTGATGGTACAGGTCAACCTAAAATATGTGCATACGTTGATAATCTGAGCCCACAATGTACGACCATGTTTTGAAATGACACTTACAAGGTAAAAATACTGAGCTCAGTAGTAGCCTCCTTTTCTTCGGCCGCGATCCCAAGAGCGAACGAACTCAGTGGTAATCTAAATTAACAGACGTTCCTAACAGCTCTCGCCCACGCGATAACCCTGCAAAAATAAACAAAGAAATTATCATAGGGTAGTAATCAAGATTTATTCGCATAAATGAGGCTATCCGGTCAGTATGCAAGGAACCAAGACGAAGATTTGGTAATAATAACAACAACTACAGGTAGTCAATAAAATTCAACGAAAATTTCTACAGGGATAACTGAAACAACTACAACCACGCGACATTTAACAGACCAAGAATAAAGTTTTCTCCCAGAAGTAATGGTAAAAACAAATCTATCGCCAGAATTTTAATAGGCAACAATCCAGAAGTAACCAACGATCGCATTGTTCAAAATGTGGGTTTTCACCCTGGTACGCGTCACACAGCTGCCCTACGGGCTCGATAAAATCATATATTAATAATAAACCATATCGGGTGAGAAATAAGTCTACGTTCTCGCAGATGTTATCAGCGGTTGCGAGTAAGAAACATTGAACGCAAACTTAGATGAGTTGCCTGGCCAAGAGTCCTATGCTGACGATAGGACGATGAACAACAACTGTTCAATACTCAACTTATGTCTAACACTGCGGTAGAAGATAATGAGGACATAAATGAAGACTTGGATAGTAGTATCATCACCTCACATATTTCGCCTTCTTTTTCTCATCCATACACAAACTGGAAACCATGTCAGACGACAACACAAGCAGCACAAATAACGTTGAAATAGCTAAGAAAGTAAGCGACTGTGGTGCCGTAATAAACTGCAACAACGTAGACATAACAGATAATGGTAGTGCACTGCATGAAAAGCATATCCCCTCGTTTGAGTAGATAGTGGGGCTCCGAGAAGCATGATTAGTTCTTTTCCTTTGTAAAAGATAACCAACTACTTCAAGATACAACCAAGTTTATGCCCTTCAAAGATATCATTCAGATTTGGAGACAAGGTATTACTATCACTGGGAAAGGTCCAATTCACGCTTGTCACTCCTACATCAAATGAAAACATTATGGTATGACTAGCCATTGCCACAGTCAATGTGCCACATCTTATCGTCCTTAACATATTGGATAGCCATAAGTTGACGATCGACAACGTAAACAACAAAATAGCGAGACGTCGTCAATTTTTGAACGACGTTGCATCTTATTACATTGAGGACTGGTTCGTCCCATTATACATAAGTACCCCATCCCATCTCCATACTCCTCTTCAACCTTCCTCCAAGATCTGAGACTGTTCGAAGGAGATCTATGGGTATCCCTAAGATTATCATTGGTCTTACCGATGCTACTAGATTGGAAGTGGACATAGTAACTACCAATCAACTTCAATAATTACTAGAATTTGAGACAAATACAAGTGAAGGTGATACTTTCGGAAGTAAGCTACCTGTAGAACTGTTTGCGGGTGCTACTAACGATGAGGTGGAACACAGTTTCACTCATGATGAGTCAGATGCAGCCATAGACAAGTTTTTTACAGCATTAGTAAAAGTTGGGATGGGCTCCAGTGAAAGGGTTTGTAATGAATTTATGTCTGTTTTAAAATTCAATTCAAATTTTAATGATACATTTTTTACAACCTTTCATTGTGTAGAGGACATCATGAGACATAGACGGGAGTTATTTTCAAATGATCTTGAAAGGGATGGCTTCAAACCATCTAAAACGCAGACAAAAGAGGATGTCAGTCTTGAAGTTTATTTACGTGATCCAGTGGAAACTTTTAAACAGCAGATTCTTTCAACTAACAATGGGGAAATTAATTTACAGCCGTGTAAAAGGAATGTTAGGAGTCATCCCATGAATTTGGATCTAGGAAAGGCTGCCAGAGTGGTGAGAGATGCAATTAAGGAGAGCAAGGATGAAAAGTTTATTGGCGAACTAATTAAAAACACGGAGAGGAATCATTTGTTGCAATATTACAATTTTACAGTGATTAGTCAGTGACATCTTTAAACGCGTCACATTTTAATTTTTATCCTACTCATTTGAACCTATTAAATTTCAAGGAATTTGCGCGGCGAAATCAAATTGTTGAAAAGAAGACTGTTTTCGCCTATCTTCCTTTTAGATATTATAATGCTGATGAGCACGAAGTGGCCTACTCTGGAAAACTTTTCAAGCAATATTCATCAGGTAAATCAATCAAACGTCTAGATATGTTGAAAGCCCGTCATGAGAGTGTTGAATTATCTTTACATTCTATTACTAACATAGCTGTAGAGGGTTTAGTTTGTGATACAAAATAAAGATTTATCATAAGAGCCCACATTGTTATTTCTTACATCGCTCATCTACCAGAAGCAGAAGATATGGTCAGTATCAAGCGAAAGAATACACCGTTATCCGCTTTCCATCTCTGTGATGTTCGAAGAAATGAACTTGGCTCATGCACTACTACGTATGAACGGATTATAGGAAGAATCAATCAGATGCTTCTTCGTCTCCATCTCGGTGACACAGCTGTTTTGGATGAATTTCATTCCCTGTCTATGCTAGCAATTCCACCCGTTCTCTCAACTTTTTTGTTGATTGGCATCCATCCAGCCATTGACTTATATTCAATTTTTACATTTTAGCCAATGCATAATTTGTCACTCAGCGTTTCCAGAATGATCAAATAAACCGCAAGTATCATGTTAAAGGACGAAAAAAGATAGGAATGGAAATGGTGATAAGAGGTCATATAAGACAATCCGTAAGATATAACTGTGGCTTCTTTAACGATTTTCTTTCTAATGTTGAGAAACTTTCTACTGGGTATGACCTACATGCGGACTTCTCAAAGGGAATCATCAATGAAAATCTGTCAGGGCTTTTTACTGACAGTGGCATCCTAGGTATGTTTGAAGCATCTGACTTCGACAGAATTGATGAGGTTTCTCATTTTCTGAGTGCAATAATTGACCAGTGTTCCGGGGAAACTACAAAATCGCCCGTGACAAATGTATTTACTTTCTATATTAATCTTCTGAACAATATAAACTGTCGTATACGCACGCCTAGGTGGACAGATGAAGATTTGAGAAGGCTAGATCGAAGTATACAAGACTTTGAATCTATTGGTAGGAGTGTATTTGAACATTACCAAAAATCTAGCATGGGCGGCACATCGAAATGGCACTTATTAGATCATTTATGTATTGAATGGAGAAGAACAGGTTGGATGTTTTATATAAGTGGTGATTTATATGAGATGACACACAAATGGATGAAGGCGGACTATGAAAAAACTTCAAAGAACTAGTAGTGCGGTGTTTGAAACAATTAGAAGACAAGAGGAACGACTTTTACAATGTTCAAATGTGTACAACAAATCTATGGGTATAAATTCCAGACGAGGAGCAAATAAAGTAATTATCAACCGAATCCAAGTAGGGTAAATGCCGTTCGAGTGGATGGTGATTTCTTAGTTGGAAGTGCGGTTTCCATAACTTTGTATGATTTAGAGACATTGTACAGTGAAATGTATAATAAACAGAATGTACTGACCAGAAGATATACATTAGAAACATACTTGTTCGATTTGGGGGACGTTTTAGGAAAAGAAAGAGTCCTAATTCTAATCAATCTTCTTCGAGAACGTTTGGTTGAGAAAGGATATATTTTACAAGAATCCAGGATCGTTAAAATGGTTGTTCCAAGTTCTGCATTCGTATCTGGATACAATTCTTTATTTCTGAATGAGATGGATAGTGGTTCGAAGAAAGTCTTCATCCCAAAACCAACATGACAAATGTCTCAAAGAGTGGTTACGAAGAAGAAATTTTATCCGTCAAAAGATCCTCGTCTGGATTGTGTAATTATTTAGGCTTAAGTTGATGATGATATACCTGTTCCAGATGGATATATGAGAATATGGTTTTCAAAAGTGTTGTCATTTATACGTATTCGGAGTGATGGATCATGTGAAAATCACCGTAAAAACAACTGTGATGATTCTGAAAGACCAATGGTTGATGATCTATCCTTTATACAGTTTTTTTGAAGTGGTACCATCAAAAAAGATACAAGTTGACGAAGTAGATGCAGTGTTGAATTGTATAAAGCCGCAATGGCAAAGAGCAAAAGAAGAACCAGGACAAACAAGTCCCGTGACGGTTTTTGGTCTTGTACCTATAGACTCTATTAGAAGAAAAGTGAACTTAGTTCCCTCAGATACCGAAATGAATTTCATTTCAAACAAATTGAAGAGAAAGGTTGAATATGATAAGTTGAGAAACCTTGAGACTGGATGGGTAGTACATATTTTCTATTTCAATCGATTTTATAAACCACGTGGCGAATTGTATGAAAATAAACATGAGGATGACATGATTCAGAAATAGTATAGTTATTTGGATTCTTCAATCTGATTTACCACAACCTTTGATGAAGAAATCCTTTTCTATTACTTCGTCTTCGAACTAATCGTTCATTTACATGATCATATTCTTCATCACTACTGTTAATTGTTCGTCTCTGTTTAAATTATCCTTCTTTTCAACTACCGTTTCTAACTTCTCGTCCTTTTACTATCTTAGTTTCTCTGACACTACCAGTCGTTTCATCTCTATTTATTTCATCCTATGTGTCTAAATCTTCTTTTAAAATCTCCTTCCATTCTTGTTTTGTCGACGTTGTAGTTACTTTTTCTTGGCTGTTTATATATTTTTCTTTCTCATCATCACCAGATGACGATTCAATCTTTATGTCCAAATAATTATTTCCATCTTCATGTACTTCTTCTTCCTCATCACTTTCATTTAATACATCAATCGGATCTTCAGATCTAAAAGACTTGAATGGTGTGTCCAAAGAAGGTTATCGAAGAATATAACAGTCTGATACTACACAGTACCATGAATATATACACTTAGAAAAGGTATTGGCATCACTACTTATTTAATACCTGTTGTTAATAGGATGTTTGAAAGCCAAAGTGTATTTTCGATAATCGTTTTGTAGTCTATCTATCTCTGAACCAAATGCTGGTGATTCAACTTGAAACTCTTCGATTGTAATATTTTTTTTTTTCATTTTCCATAAATTTCTTACAATTTCCATTGCATCATTCAATACAATTGAATCTGCTACCGGCTGAAGGTGTTTCAGACTCCTTCCGGTATCTGAAGGAATTGTACAGCCCTTCAATTTCAATTTAATTGCATGTGAAGTTGAAGACGAAGGTGATTTTGATGATGGAGTTTCTGGAATTATTTCTGCTTCATTTTTATACTCATTGCTTGGTGCAATACGTCCTTCATATTCCTCTACTATAGATTTAAATGAGTCGACAATTGATGTCATGATCGTGTCCATTATTATAATTGACATTATTGTGGCATCTCCATTATGTTTTATATTGTTTTTCGTTTTTCTAAACGCCCGGAATGCAATTCGTGTTGGTTGATTTCGAAATAATGTTTCAACTCCATCATCATTGAGCTTATGATCTTCTTTACAACTGTTCGAACAAATGTCTGAAAAGTGGTTGTTCTCCAAAATGTCGTATCTCTGCCACCATTATAACGCACGTGGTGTAACTTATTGTAAGCTTCTGAACATTACTTAACCTTCATATCAGTACCTTCATCATCACCTAGTTTGTCACTGGCAGAAGAAACTCTATCACCATATCCAAGACATGAAAAATACAATTGTTTCACCTTCGCTTTTCGGCCACTTATACAACATGAAGAAGCTGATTCGAACCTTATCATCAATACTTCGCTCTCAGAAGCAAATTTATAGGTAGAATGCTCAGTTTTGACAGATGGTGCTTTCTAAATCTTAAAGCGAGAGCGGAGGAAATGTATAGCACATTGTCCTATAAAAATATACATAGCATCAACAGATGATGTAAACATTTCCGCATCTTGTGATTTTTCCATTGGACAGTCATGATAATACAGAGATTTCACATCAATACGTCCCTTACTTCTGTTTGTGTAATTCATAAGGGGACTTCTCAGTGGGTGAAACAAACCGTCACGCACATCCTTCTTGTTAAACTCAGTAACCTTGGTACATCTTCCTCTCCAGTGTCTGTCCTCTACATCCTCTGCCTCATCATTTCTTGTGTTAGGGTCCCAACCTTGATTTGATTTCATATCCTAAAATGATGTAAACACAACCTCGGAAACATACTGATGTGCGTAAAATTTTATTCTATCAGAAAAGTTTTTGGTATATTTCGATAATTCACTTGTAACATGTTCTCAGCTATCTCCATTCCGAGACATTCCTTGTTTCGTTTCAAATATTTTTTACCCCTACTACATGATGATTCGCTCGTTATTGTAATGGTTTCCGCTAACTCAGCACTTATTTTTAGCTTCTCGTTGTCCTGTTTCAAAAGACTTATATTCGCTTGGCACAGATTTAGACTTCGCAAGAGTTGCGAAGCAATTTTGTTGTTGTATTCGCAATCATCTTTCATATCGTTATACTTTTCAATTGGTATGGTGACAGTACTATTCACAACCCGATTTCCTTTTCCTATGGAACTCATCGCATAGGGACTGAGTTTAATTCCATAATTAACATGAACAGACAAATTATCATCACGATTATCATTATCATTGTTCCTACTTTCTTGTCCTTTCCTCCTGTTTCGTCTTTGTAGTCATGACAGAGAAGAATCAAGATTTGGGCGTCTCATTTTACGCGGACTATGAGTAATTTCAGCATGAACAGGAACACAAAAATCATCATCATCACCATCGCAATCATTCCTATTTTCCTGACGTTTCATCCTGTTGCGTCTTTGTAGTCGATTAGGGCGTCTCATACCATGATTTACTAAGGAATTCATTGCACGCAGACTATTAGCACTTCCATCATTAACAGCAAGAGATAAATCACTATCATCGTCATTATCATCGTTCCTGTTTTCCCTATGCTCTTGTTCCTTCCTCGTAGTGGTGACATCTCTCATTTGATAATAGATAACAAAAAATATTGGCGATTGTTATGATGACATATCTGGAGTGATTTAGAGGATGAAAAGGTTGTGGAGTGGTGATATGATTGTACAGTCGGAAGGTGTAGAAGATAAAATGGTTTAAATAGATGAAATAACAATAAGAAAATGCTGGCGTTTGATATTGAGAGATTCCTTAACAAATATGACTGTTTTGAATCGGTTGTCGTCCGGGGATGAATAATAGTCAATAGTTCACAGGAAAGATCACATCCGTTACAACAGTTGCCAGTTTCTTCTAAGAGAGATGTTATCAAAAAACAGATAGTGTCACATAGTAGATGCAGATTACCCAATGGTTCACACATCAGTGCAGTTGGAGAGGATTGTTGAAACGGATGTGTAGTTATGATAAGATCTTATAACCAGGTAGAATAAGAATAATCAACGACGGCAAGACGAAGCTAGCAAAAACGTGATACCAAGATCCTTTCTTTCAAATTTGGTTTACGTACAAATGAAACTGTCTACTCCCTCTCATTGACGCAACGCCGAATGTTAAACGCCGTATTGCCAATTTGTTCGGTTGAGGTTCAGGGGTCTAGGATGGAGTGCGAAGTGCGGTGGTTGTCGATGTTGACGGTTGGTGCTGAGTTGATGGCTTCATGATGAATTTTGGATTTTTACCGTTGGAACGAAGGAAGGCAGATTGCACCGACGGAAAAAAGAACGCAACAAATTAAAATGAATACCATGATAATGATAGACCAATTTCAAACAGAACTGCACGTCCATTGTAAAAATGAATCCTCTATTTAAACTGCGGTGCTGGTATGTCGAAATGATAGTTGATTGGAATGTAATTGCGGAGTAGATAGATGGTAAATAACGCTTAAATAGCAGATATTGATATGCAACAACAGACTGATTGAATCGCCATGGAGAATCAGCACGCTCAATTCTGTTTTTCTTTTCCCAAATCCAATTCAAAACGTGCAAACTGAAGATACCTACACCCTGAGAATGTAAATAATTTAACCATAGGCTATGTTCATTACAGTAAGTTTGCATTGTTGTTTTTCTGTCATTTTTTAAAAATAATTTTTAATAAATAAATTACAAAAACTTGCCACATGCAATTATCGGGGTATCTAACTTTTCCATCCAAACAATTTTTTATCACTTCCATGTTCATTGGACCTCAGTACATTTAATTTTGGAATAAACCTGACGGATTGGTATCTTTACTTTGTTTCATGTAGTCCACTATTCCACACTCTTTGGTCAAAAACTAAAATCTAGTCCATGAAAATAGAAACATTTTCAAACTTTTAGACATGGTTGATAACATATTTACCCTCTGAGTAAACCAACGTTTGATGGTTGTTATTAAGATCAGTGCAGGTGTCACATCTGTCATTGCCGGTCTGGGACAGTCGTCACATTGGTCTTCACATCCTCAAACCTTTTGAAAAAGACTTCAAATTTAAAGGAGATTTGTCAATACAAATAGTTCTGCCAATTGAATTACCATATTTATTCTAGTAGTAAACCATTGCGAGGCACGAAGATTTATTCATTTCATGAACAGCTTCTCTGTTTCATTATTGGGACGATATCTAAAGGGATTTTCTTCTTCAGATCCACATCCAATGGAACAGTTTAGTGCATTGACATATCTAAAGTAGCTCATAAATACAATAGCTACAGTTCTTTCAGCAGAAAAATATTTCTTAGACGGATTGATATTTTTCATAAACTGGAACCGTTAATGAAGTTAAAACTTCTTGTACGTCACGGTTAACTGCATGAGGGTTCAATTGAACAAGCACAGAGAAAGCGAACGATAAATTCTACTTCCATTAAATGCGTAGACTGTCTTTGATTGGTCAGTTGTTTGTGATTCCTCTCGTGTGTGCTTCCGATTGTTGACACTATTTGAATCCCATGCAGTAGTATCATTCACTTTGGACAGAGGTTACACTATCCGAAGAAGCATGAAACAAACAGTGGTAATCCATTCACTTTGTCATTTCAGCAAAGTTGATTGACATTTCCCGTTGTTTGGAAATGTGGTATGACGCAGTGCAAGGACACATGTTGAGACATTTTCAAGCACAACTAAGCTTATTAGGAAGATTTCAAATTCTGATACGAAAGTTGGACAGGTGAACGGTCGAGATACCCCGTGATTTATTATAAGCGTGCAACGTGAACAGATAAGCAGTAGGTGTAGAGGATTACGTGAGAACCTTGACGGGTAGGGTTTAAAGCGAAAATATGCAAATGAAGGCTTATCTGCTGTCATTGAGAGAAGCCTCGTAGTAAAAGATTGTCAATCTTCCACTACGAGGCTTCTATTTTTTTTCGGAAACCACTTCGCTTCTTCCTTCACTGAAGGAGGAAGCGAAGAGGCGTATAACAAAAGGGTCTATGAAGGAATAGATATTTTACGAATAAAAATGAAGAAAGGAGTCTGATAACAAAGAAAAATGGACTTCAGACGGGTTATGGCGATTATAAAAAGTTCCACGCCCATTTTCATTGAAGAGACCATACCAATAACCAGTATTGAATATGTCAGATGTTCCTCCCCAACCAAAACTTATGGGCCCAGGACTGGCTCTATCACCCGTGATAGATGGTAACTTGTCCAACGCACTGTCTTTTGTCAGTATCGCAGCGTCGAAGAAAAATTATAGAAGTGCTCTCCATAGATAGTTGGGTATGATCATTCTGTTTGCAGCAGCAGAACAAAAGTTTAAGGTCATTCTCAACGGTGCCGGGTATGCAATATTTTTCTCATGTGACACACAAGCTCAGAAGCTCTTCTCTCAAGCAGAGAAGGCAGGAAAATTGAATCTGGATGGTGCGAGTGATGAATAACACCGACACATATTGGTTTAACAGGTGATTAAAATTATTGTTAGTGAGACAGCTAGTGGAAGAGTCAAGAATGAGGTGAAACTGCTCACAGGATTGTTTCAGCGTAAGGAAATTTAAACACGGGAATAATTTTAAATTTTATTCAGATCTGTTGTCGAAAGATACACCAATCACGAGGTCAGGATTAGAATCGAGAGTAACAGACAATTTAGAAGAATACTATATAGGAACGCGATGTCCCTGGTTACACTATAAACAGAGTTACATTCTAACTTTCAAACTTAACGATGATGAATGAAACGCCACCAATGCGCTTGGAGACAAAGAAGGATGATATAGAATGTTGGGTGATGAAAATTTGTGAAGTAACCGATATGCTAAAGAGTTCAGAAGGTAACGAATAAAATGTATCAACCTAATATTATAGATAGGTTGTATTAGTAAATCAAGGATGTTAACCTCACGGAGGAATGACTATTTACGCTTGAAAATGCAATAGATGCATTGTCCAATGTGAAAACCCGAAGAGCGCATTTTTGATAAACATTCATGATTTATCAGCAAGCACAACTACGGTACCCAATCACATGAGGCATCTGTAACAGCAGGTGATGGTGGGTGATACATATGTGGAGAAAACACGCACTTATGGCATGATATCGAAGAATTCATAGAAACGATGAAGTCGAAATGAAATAAGATAAAATAGTTCAGGCGTAGGATAGATAATAGCTCACGAAATGTGAACCATTAGAAATATTCACATGCTGAACAAGCTGAACGAAGAGAAGAATCTGGCGACAATGTGATCTAACCAGTTAAGAAGCACTACAAGTAAATAAAGACAGTGTTTCCCCTCTCTCGGTGAAATACACAACCACATACAGTCAGCTACGCGATGTCTACAACAGGAATATGGACAATAATATTTTTAAAGCAGATAGTTCATCTTATATGTGGATTCTGCAGGTTGCCCATGGAACTCTATTTGTATCACGGCCAGAAACTGATAGACTCCTTGTTACGAATAATTGCTACACTAGAAATTTACTGGGGAAACAAATGTATTTTCTGAGTGATGGTGAATTTAAATTGCTTGGGACAGTTAGAATAAATAATGTTGGTGTACTGTCAACAGACCGGATTTAAACAGGAAATTGGTGAATTTCAACATAAAGAAAGTGAACAGTGGGGGGTTTCATACATTAGATTGTACAGTGGTGAACAAAAGTCACATATGAGAAACATTTTGCGCAGTTCTGCGGATACGTAGTATTTAAATACCACGGCATTGTTGTGTTCTACTTCAATTACCTAGTTTATACACCTCTAATGAACTTTTAGGGACCGTCCTAATATACATATCATGTGTACATGGTTTAGCAGACTTACCGTGGCGGTGTGCTGGTACCTATTGAATGCATAGAAAAGAACTTGAATTGCCTGCAATAATAGTTTCTAATAACGTGTTCATGACCGGTGTTGAGAAATTAGATGTACTGCATACAGAGCGACGTGAAAAATAGTTTCAATGAACATCTTCACATTTCTGTTAGATGATAGTATTTTGAATTCATTCTCATTGTTCCATCATATTTCAATCAACGGTAACAATATGATACTGCGTAAATACAAAGGACGTGAAAAATAGTTGCAATGAACATCTTCACATTCCGTTGGATCTTAATATTCTGAATGTATTTCCATTGCTCCATCACATTTCAATCAACGGTCACAATATGAACATTTCATGAATGCGAGCGGGTGATGTAAAGGATTTGCAATGAACATCTTCATATATCTCTTATACGGTACTATTTTGAATACATTCTCATTGTTCCGTCATATTTCAATCAACGGTCACAAAAAATATGACATTGCGTGAATTCAAGCGGAGAGTCTGTAACAGTCTATTAATTTCACTAATTATTTACTAGAACGGACATTCGGTCTCTGCTATTAGGCTACAAATCTGTGGGCGTGTTGTTTCGCACGCTTGTTGAACGAAGGGAAAAAAAAGAAAAAAGGGTCTAGAGGTGACCTGTGTGTTTTTTATTTTTCTTTCTCGCTTCCCACTCCCCCGTTTTATATGTTTTGAAATGTAAAACGGTCGAGTGGAAGCTGCATAAAATCATCTCTAAAAACTCCTATTGGTACACCCCGGCCAATCACAAAAGGGAAAAATTATATCTCCCAAAATGTACACCACACAACCCCCTGCTGACACTGGACCACGGGTCCCAGGACAAACTCTATAAATCACCAGAAAATTATTTGCGCATCTCACGAAATCGATTTTTGCCGCATTTTGGTTCTCGGCTCCCCAAGTGCCATTCTCACCCACATGCTCCGACTATCAAAACAAAACTACAATATGCGCGACGACAAGCCACACCCCCGGTCCTCGACGTTGCATTCGTGCCTATTTGGTGAGCCGCCTCTTAATTCCGGTTTCAGTCCGGCAGTCGCAGGCTCCCTTATCATGGTGCGCACTAAGCAAACTGCTCGGAGATCGACGGGTGGGGGCTCCATACAAACAACTGGCCATTACCTCCACAGAAGTACCAAAAGAAAGAAAGAAATGCAGTTAAACAATAAAATGAATGCAGAAACGCAGTATGCAATATTTGACTCAAGGGGTTATTAACCATCCAAAGGATGTCGCTGCACGTATGGAAGGAGACGACGGGCATGAATGATGCTTCGCGTGTAGCGGCCATGCGGTGACGATAACTCATAGCTTGGGTGCTTCGCACGCACAACGCGACCTGGTCCATAATATTG
>JAULBU010009968.1:0-24510 GCA_032358235.1 Odonthalia washingtoniensis
ACGGAAAGGGGAAGCCTAATCCACAACGCGCACTAAGTAGGTCAACACCTACGGTAGGAGAAAATCGATTCCCACGCGCGACTCGCGTGTCCAATCGACCGGCTGCGAACACAGAGCCGAGGAAGGATACTAGCGTACCCTTCGACCTGTACCATCCGCAAAAGCACCTCAACGTGATAGGATCAAGGTCGACCCGCACTCCCAGGGACTGCGGATATTTTGCTGTAGAATACAACTTAAATGATCGTTTAACTCTGACCCTCACCTCATACTCCGTTTCTTTTGCTTTATCAAATAAACCCACCAAGACCTGAAGGCTACTGGACCAATTCGACAGCACTACAGTGGGGGTATGGATTTCCATGTTTCTTTCGTTGAAGGTGCTGATTTTGTAGTTTTCTGAGGTGTTCAGAATGTTTGGGAGGGAGACGGAGAGAAAATAAAAATTCGGGTAACAGGAGTTTTTTAGAAACCATACGAGAAAGGTCCTCGTGAAATTCCAGATTTCCACGGATTTTAGTACAGTCATTTTGTACAACTATGGTATGTTTTTCCATTGCTATACAATAAAAACGCTCACAAAAATTATACGAAAATTCCCGTTGCGTGAAACCTCTATTGCGTTCACTATTTCATTAGTAATGTGTAGGGATATACAGTAGTTTTGTTTTATGGCACAGCGATGTCAGTGTCAGCCTGAGATATGCAGTATTTATGGGTTGCACGGTCTAGGATGAAAATGAGAAGCTACGCCATCAGTGAAATTGTTAGGGAAAGGGAAATGTAATCTGCAATATGATGTCCCTAATGTTGCATATTTTGTCAAGTTAACTTGACCAGATGTTTTGTATTCCGCCGTGGTTAATATCAGATCGTTTTTGGAAAAACATGAGAAATAGAAAGATCGGGACGTGAAAAATTTATAGAAGAAATAAAAATGGATTTACTATCTGGAGTCGGATGGTACGATTCTAGAAGTTGGAGGTGTCGAAAGGTCGAAAAGTGGCTTAATTTTGAAGGTCAAGTTAACTTGATAATAAAATGAAGTCCGTCTCAGAGGTCTACGTACTCTGGAAACTCATAATTTCAATTTCTTTTCAATTTTCTTTTAATGAAAGCCGTATTTTACCCTACAAAGAAATTACGTGTCGATTCGTCATAACGAATTGGCTAAATGATCCTATTCGTGTGACTCTCGAGAAAGGCAGACACATGAAGAGAGATGACGACGAGGGAGGTAGAAAAAGTGAGAGAGTAAGAAGAGAAGGGAGAGAGAGACACGGCGAGAGGAGGAGAAAATAAGAGAAAGGATGCGAGTAAAGACACGGAAGGCGCATGGAGGAGAAGAGGCTATCATCGCGATATGATAAGCAAGAAAATGCATGGAGTAGTAGAAGCCATAATCACCATGGTATGACAAAACGATATTGTTGACTATTCCAGTCGTAGATGTTATCAGGTCATGAAATGCGAACGGGAAAAAGGGGACTAGACTATAAGGGTTACATTATAGGAGAATTATCAAAAGAAACTACACATCAGGAAATTACTGTACATTATCCAATGACGGTAACAACGAGGAATTGTTATTCAATTACAGAATAATACAGTCAACGATACACGTGTTTTAGATTTATTAGAAACTACTGTAACAAATAAGAACATTGTCAACAGTGGAATTCTAATACACACGTGTAATACTTTCACAGCCCAGAGCCGATCCCGACTCCAGTATAAATAACATACCGACGAGGAGGCGAAGATTAATAAATAAAGAGGTAGAAATTTATTAGAAAACCGAGAAACCCGCAATTTGCACGAACGCTACGAAGCTTCAACACCCGGCGAGAGGAGAATCAGACCAAAGCGCCTCAACTGACCTAATCGTCAACCATTGAGAGTAAAGAAAATCTGTCACACGTCTAACAACTGTGCGAGAGATCGTCTCCAACTGCGAAACCAGAGTTGGTAGAACGGTAGTAAATATATTCATTTAGTATCGTGACTTCGAGCTCGTAAAGCCATCTAGCGACGGCAGAAATCGAGTCACCCCCACAGGTCAAAATAATATTCCTTCGAGTTGATCACTTCACGCGTTAAATTGAACATCCACTGAAAACGTGTACGACCTTACTAATAACTCCCTCGGCCCTATTGTTATCATGGTGAACCACCTACAAAATAATTTCGATTGGGCATTATAACATTGTTAATACCATTACCGCATACCTTCATATTATTATATATATTAATGTTATCATTATTATCATTACCTTTATTAACGCTACCATTATATCATTAACTTTACTGACGTAATTATTATCATTACCTTTAACAACGCTATCATTATATCATTGTCTATATATATATATATATATATTATCTATATATATTATTATCTTTATTAACGATAGTATATATATCATTATATCATTATATTAGTATTTAATATTACCATCTCGACGTTGCGTTACCCGAATTGAATAAGGACCTCGGCAGGGCAATTCGACATTACGAGTGTGTTCTGGTTCTCAGTCGTTGCGATCTTCTTGGCTCAAAATCATCATCCGAATTGTTACTCTGCGCGGTTGTAATATTTTGGATGATGGTTGGCGATGGTGGTTCAGGTGGCATGTGATCTTCTTCATCGAAAGGGGAGGGTGATGCAGGTGGATTATCGTAGGGGGTGGCAGGGGAGTGAGCACCAGGAATGGACCGGATTTCGCCTAGTCCTTCCCTCAGGGTACCGTCCTCCTCCGCTGAAGTTGTACCGTTGTTACTGTTACGGTTTGGTATCTGTTTAGATTGTTCAACCTCCGATTGTCCTGTTATATAATCGGAACGTGAACGGTACTACAACTCTCAGTTACTGTGCCACAAGGTCCAGCAGGTAACGGGATGACCCCTACTACGTATGCAGAGGGATAATGAGCAAATTCCACACCTGTATTTCGTTGAGTAACCACGTCGCATAGTTGTGTAGGTGTTTCTTTGCTTCGTGTCCCACGAATTCCGCAATACTTCATTCTCTCAGCCTGAACAGGCGTATTACCCCTGACATCAGTACTTGGACGTATACCGCATGGCGAGTTGAAAAATTGTAGTCGATTTCTACAAACACACCCAGCCTCGAATCTTAGCTGTTGAACTTATGAATTGCTCACAATAGTACCAAAATTTATTTGACTTTGTTCCTCATCCCACGAATCAACATAAGCACATAGCCCCCGTGATACGTCATAAAGAAAGTCAGGAAGACACTCAAGATGATTTAAAGTATCACTAAAATTGCCCAGATTTTTAAAGGCATCCGCGTTCCCTCCCATTGTTCCACATTTTGCCAACTTCCATGAAATAAAACCATTTACCACAAGAGTTTTGATTATTTGCGTTACGAACTTACTTTCCCATTTTGAGTGGGAAGTATGTGAACGAATGACAGCTCGGAACTGCGTAGCCCCATCCACTCCTCCTTCTGTCTTACTGTACATAGATTGTAGTCCATGGCCGAAGAGTTTGACAGGAGGGAGGGGACCTTTTTGTACAGTATGGTTATTGATCGTCCTCTAGAATGGCTGTTTGGATAACACCAATTCCCTAACATCTTCACTAGCAAAACTTAGGACATCACTAGCGTGGTGTTCCCAAGAAACTAGAAGAGCCGTAATTGGTCTCATGAGTCCGCATAGTGTTGCGAGTAGAATGGTAGTGCATAAATTAGACTGGAGAAAATCTCACCATTTTCAGTGGCTGATTCATACATTGCTATGTTCAATTTTGTTATCAACATATGGTGGACACAATGACAGAAGTGCTCCCCAGGTATGTATCCATGTATTACTGAATTTGCAATATGTAAAGCCATTGCTGGTTTGAAGTGGCCGAGAGGTTCTGAAAGCACTTTCCTTGCAGCGGTAGTTTTTAATTCGAGTACAGCCAGAGGAAACAACGTCCTCCTATATCTATTCCAGCATATTCATTCCATTGAAAGTTCAGGTCCGGGTTGTGCCTCAAAGGTAATACCACAATCCCATCCGGCGAACACACCATCTCCTTTTAGATCCCAGCATTACAGTTTAGAACAGACACAGGACCCAAGGTCGTTTCTTTATGGAGTTGAGAACTGCATTCTAGTTAGCCGAGCCACGCATCATCGCTTCTGAGCTCCGCTTCCTACTAAACCAAGACGATGAAATAAGTGAGAGCCAATCTCGTAATGTTCTTGTTGGCAGAGGGTTTGCGGGTTCCGGCATACCAATTGTATCCCTCACACTACATTCATGGAGCATTATGGTACTGGAGTTTGTACCAGTGATTATAAATTATCTTAAAAGAAACCAGTCAGAGCATCTCTTACCGGTCGTTATGACATCACAAACATTTTTGAGATAATTCTCCACCGCCCACTTGTCATCTGAAAAAGGATCTGTTGCTGGTCCTTCATACTTCCTGAATAGAAACCCCTCCCCTAGTCCCCCTTCTTAGTATACACCCATTTATTCCAGTTCGAGTGAATGTCAGATGGAACATAATAGAGAAATCGAAGGGTATTAAAGAATCGATCACCATGCAGTTAGTGGGCCGCGGATGCGTATACTGCACTGTCACCGTTCCTCTTCGAAAAGTAACAGGCATCCACATGATCCCCTCCGTCGTCTATTACAAATTCGTCATATTCAACATCCACAACATTCGAATTCTGAACAGATTCTGTACCTCCACTTTCAATTTTCGCTGCTGTAGATTACAGATCTTCTTCCCCCTCCCGCCGCACTGTCGAATAGGACGATCCAACAAATGGGTGACAACGGATAAGATTTTCAGGCATGAGAACGAAGGAAGTAACTACGCATGATCGTAATAAGTCCACAATCTGCTCCTCTTCCATATCTGTGATCTGCCGTCACAATTGCAGAGTTGAGGGAAATTTCCCCTCTTCCTTCCAACAACTGGAACATTAATTTCCTCGTCCCATCAACCAAACTCTCCTCCAGATGACGAAATCTGATGTCCAGAGTTACCCGGAAAAGGGCATCAGAAATGCAGTCAGACACATGTCCTTCGACATCAGCTTTTCGCGGACTTAACATTTTGACCGCATTGTCCTTCGTTCTTGTACCGAACAGGTCGTCGTCGAGGGTTAGGAATTGGTACAGAGAAATCAGATATAATTTTTTCATATCCCTAAAAGCTAGTGCTTCAAATTAACCCAATTGGTGCGACTCGTCCTGTTGGGACATCCATGAACCACTAGCATCTTGACATCTCATAGTGGGAGTATGCCATTATGTTTGATAAAATGGAATAGACGCCCCACAGATAGAATATTCTATATGCAATGCTTCGTTAGGTCAAATAAAGTTTTTCCCGGAGAGTAGCCGGTTGTGTGGGAACTCAAGAAAACAGAGAAAAATCTGTAGAAATCGGATTTTGTAACAATAGCGTCATTGAGTTCCCTTAATGAAATAAGTCCATTCAACCACTGTACAAATCTTTGAACTAATGGATCAAGGAAGAGAATAACATATGACGTCTTGTCAACAGGTAAGCTCTTTGCCATTATTTCCCTATTAATGTTGGAAACAACCGTACTTGCAAATCGACGAGCCCTCTCATCTAAGACGGAACTTGAAAATTCCTCATACCTTGTTAACGTCCCAGACTCATCAGACAATGTTGTCCAGTTGCTTGTTATGTCCTGATGGATAGTAGTGCTGCGCGCTCCCCGACCTCGAGCACGAAGTGCACCACCAACACCACGTCATCCGCCTCTACCAACCGCTCTTCCACTTGATGCTCGTCGTACTCTCCTGATCCTCAATGCCTGATTTTCATGTCCCAAAACCGCATTGTCCGTTAAGGAACAGTCATTCGGGTGTGGTGTCGGCAACTGGGAGTTCATGCTGTTCAAATGGAAATGCTTGGGGGACCTGGAAGGCGATTGCTGATGAGTGACGAAAATTGGTGATGTGTGATGAGGAGTAGAGCTGTGGTGTTTATTGTGATGTGCCAGTGTGAATCGATTTGAGATGGGTATTGTGTGGCACAACAGGGGTCGTCAAAAGAAACAACTTGGCGTGAGATGGCTCCCTTTTCTTCTAACGGGCAGGTGAAGATTTAGTTCGGGCGAGGGTTTTTTGATGATCTGGAAGAGTCAGCCGCTACAAGTAAAAGTCAGGAATTACTGTCATGTCAAATTTCCCACGGATATTTTCTACTTTCGATGCTTTACTACATTTAATCTCAGCCCCTTAATCAGCGTTCATTAAAAGATTTCTTCGTGACACAGGCTCTATCCAATCACAACTGGCCATAAAAGTAAAATTTTCTCGAGTTAGCTTTATAAAATTCACCCCTACCGGTCAAGATAATTTGACAAATCAAAAGAACGCATTTCTGCATTTTCGGCTATTGTCAAGTAAACTTGACATTAAAACATTAGGGATATGAAAACATGTAATACTGAGTGTATTGAAATATTTGAAAGAAGGAAGGAGAGAGTCCGATTGTAGCAACTTTCTCTGAAACGAAAGGGCTTACAAAACTATCGTTATGTGTTTTATTGGACCAATCACTGCATGTGCCACCCTACTAACGTAGTACGTTTCATAATTACGAAAGCAATTCGAAGACAGGAGAGATTTTTATTTTGGAAAGCGTGAAACCTGTTGTGCATTTCTTGTACAAATTTTAAGGAGCAGATAGTCAATTTTAGTACTTGCGATGGCCCGTCGTCAGTTTTTGTGCTTTTAATGCACCTACCTCGGTACATTACAACCGTACAAATTGTAAATTAAAAAGTTTTGATATTTTTATCCCAACAACTATGTATGATGTTACGAATGGTGATAGTATACTGGTACGCTTGCAACAAAATGAATAACACTTGTTATACATGACTTAATTGGTCAAGAGAAGGCATGAAAAAAGTGTTTTCGATGTCGATGAGAAGGTTAATTAAGGTGAAGAGGACATCTAGATTCGTTTTGATAATATACTGGGAAGGCCTTCATAGTACAAAAAGGAAAGAGAACTGCCAATGAAATGAAAGAAGGAATTAGTTAAAGCTACGAATAAAAATTATATCTGTCATACTTCCGCAGGATGGAAATTGACTGTAGAAAGAGTTGAAGAAAAGTGTACAAACAACAAAATTGTTAACGGTACGATTCGCGTGTTGGAAAATCCAAAGAAGGAATGTGAAGAGAAGCGTATTTTACGTGCCTGCATATTTGCACACCTGGCGGGAGTGGAAGTACAACGAATTTTGCACCAAGAGGCGGATATAACTTGCAACGTCGGTGGCGACATGAAATTTTTAAATGGAAGTGGGAAATTTGGTATGGACCATGGAGCGGTAGAAATAGACGTGGAAATTGAGAGTAGAAGTGTTGACAGCGTGTGATGTGAGGTTGTAGACCTGTACGTACATAAAGAACTTTATATAATCGCGGAGACTAATCGGTGTGGATCTCACAGGAGTGAAGCGTTTGGTTTTTTGAGGAAACGTGGCGGTGACGAATCGTAGGATCTGGTGGAGAGCGGTCAGATTATCAGTAGTAGTTATCGAAGAAGATGTCCCAATAATGACGAAATAGAATATGTTCTGTTTTATTTAAGAAGTGACAATGAGAAACATATGACGTGGGGCACGAAAATGATAAAATTTGATAGAGGAGTGAGGAAAATGCCATGTTTGATGAGAAATATGAGAGTAGAAAGTCTTTGAAGGAAGTATGGGATGAGCCTACACCGAATCCGGAGATTAGGACATACTTTGTTCATATTGTTGGTCAAAAATAAAGAAGGCCCTTTGAATATAATCAACAAAAGATTGACGCTTCAACTCCCCGTTTGTCGAAGGTGGAGTTGAAGCTTCAATCATGTGTTGATTATATTTTAAACAGATTTGTGTACGAAAATATGGGGAATATGAAGGCATTGGTTGAAATGGAAGTAGTGAGTGATGTAAATAAGACATTTGCAATGTCAAAAATACATAGGGTTACAGAATTCTTGAAGCATAATTATATGACGCATATATCGGAGAATTATAACGATCCGTTACATGATATAAAATTTTCTCTACTTGGTGATGCAGCTGTAGAAGAAAGGAAATATCAATGTATAGAATGTTTGTCACCATTTGCGGCGGTAGATAACATTGGAGATATAATCACAAATAAGTCAGATAATGCTATAGTGGTGATAGTGGACTGTAAAATAAAGATGTTTTTGTAGAAGGGACATTCAATGCCAAAGTTTGCAGCGGGAATTTGCATAGTCCAGGAGAATTGGAGAAATGATTATGGAGGAAAAGGGTTAGGAGGATGGGACAGCATGCGTAATTTCTATGGATTATAAAATGAAGCTAGAGCCGGTGTGGATCCATGAATCAACTTTTCAATTTTTCTGGAAGAGGTGTATGCTATGCAACGGGACAGAAGTGTCATACCGGCGCAACTGTTGAGGAGGAGACTGAAAAATTAGAAAAGAAAGGTAACGTAGAGACCGTTTGAATGGGGAGAGGAGGGGGAAGAAAAATTTGTAGCAATGTAATCCACAAGAACAGAGCCCAGGGAAGGAATTCAGACGATGGATAATTTGGATGCTTTCTTCGTGGATCACGTTGTGCACAATGACACTACTAAGGGTAGTAAAAAATCATTAGTAGTGTTATTATGCACAAAGTGATCCACGAATAAAGGTACCCTATAAAGAAATGCTTCAAATATATACTTACTATCTCTAGTAAAGACAGTGAGAACATTGGAAGCATTTATTTGTAGGCTACTGAAGCAATTGGAACGATGTGAATAGTATGGATTGTTATCGGCAACAAGAAGTGCCACAAGAATGATTTATTTTAATCTATGATTGTCCATATCTATGTGGCGCAAGAGTTTCTTATAAAAAGTATAATTCATGCTGTATCGCAGGATGGTAAAACAAGGTTGATGCCCGTTTTTCGAATTCTAAACGTCACATTATTCGATTTGTAGAAGAGATACAAATGGTTGTTATCGTACTGAAGGATGTCGTAGAATAGTTGACATTCGATGATGGTCTGCCAAATAGATAATATATTGTTTTGGAAAAATGATAAAAATATAAAAAAATGGAATTGGACTTGTGGGAAATTATGGTGATATGGTTTTTTCGAGAAGAAGTTCTGGAAGATATGATGAGTTATGCTACGATTATTCCGCGGAATACTGTGAAGAATCCACCGCAGTGGATTGTACAAGAAAATTTTATTCAATAGGATTGGTACATATGATATTAGGAACAGGACATGCGGGCAAAATTAAAATCATAGTTCGAATAGCGATAGGGTTCGTGGTGATTTCAGCAGGAACTCGGTAGTTAGCGGGGAAGAAATTGAAAATGTATACGGTGGGGACGGAGACATACAATTAACTGAAAATTCAAAGGGGGAGCATAATAGGGGTCATATAAATAGTACTGTTGAGGTTGAGGCAATATGCCGGCTTCAGAGTAGAATGTTGGTTCGAAATTAAAATGGTGAATTTCTTGAAAGTAAAACTGGTATGTTGATCATGTATATGACTGATATACATTACTGCAAGGGATATCAATTCATATACGATAAAACATCAGCGGCTGACATTGCAGCGGATTTGAAACTTTTGCAGACAGAAATGGACGAGGGAGATATCAGTGCGAGAATAATTGATAAAGAGGATATTGAAAAGAGAGAAGATGTTGATATAGACGTGGATGAAAAAGAAACAGATGATGAAGTGTTGGTTGTGTAGCAGCGGCACGGGTGAATGTTGCGAACTAATCCTGTGGACAGTGTCTTCGACGGTATCGGACGAAGGTCAGGAGATATAGGAACATATTGAGATGTAGGTTGGTAACGTACGACAAAAGGACACTAGGACTTGCTGTTGAAATTGAATTCGACGCGATTTATAAGGAAGGGAAGTGAAATTGTATACGCGAGCAGAAGTTACTCCATTACTGTCTTGATTTGTGTTTCGTAGTAGGTTACTTGAAGTAATGTACAGAAAATGGCATGAAAAGCAAGAAGGGGACAGACAATGGGTGTTAATAAAATAGCGGCTTACGAAAGAGATATAAATATGTGGTTAGATTTTGGGACGGCAGATCAGAGAAGAACATGAGTGCAGCCGTGGTGAGGAATGCAATACGTATTGCATATCCTCATCAATATACGGTTACCAGTGAGAAAAAATGTCCTGAAATATTTGTCGATGAACAACAGCATTGAAATTCAATGCTATTGTACTCATGGTACGCACCTTCAAGCTGCGGACCATGGGGGAAGATCAGGAAATAATTGAATCCCATACTGAGAGGAGGAAAGTGCCTGTGCGTGTGCTAATCGATGTTGTAACAGCAGATGATTTTGGAAACAATGCTGTTAATGATGATGCAACTGTGCATGTTAGTGAATAGGGTTGCAGAAGATTATACCACTAACACTGTTGGTAGTAGTTGGAAATCAGAAGGAAACAAATATTATAACAATTGGGATGAACTCAACAATGAGAGTTTTGCTTCAGAACCCGGGAATAGCGCCAAGTTCAGGTTTGGTTTAGAGTGAAATGATTGAACAGTTTGATTTGATAAGACGGACCGTTACAAATAATTTTCAATAAGTCCACAAATTGTGAATAAAGTTGGGGATATGAATCGTAAGTTGAATAAACGCTGATTTGAGGTGTGGTGTTCGAACCCACTTGGGGTCCTCAATTATTGGAGATTTTTCAAGCATGGATGTATGAAATGAATGGAAACATTGACTTTTTATCATAGTATTAAAATAGAGAATGTATCACCGAAATATATCGGTTTGAAAGAAAGGTTTTGAAGACTTCGGTGAGTTCCTTTAATGTTGGTAATAGTATTGGAGGTTTCACAGATCAAACAGTTATAGAAAAGGTGTGATATTACAGAAGATGGATTCACAATTACCAATTATATACTTTCGGCCATGTAGGAAATACATTATTTATGTGTTATGTACATAAACGTAGGATAGTTGTTCGTTATATGTTGTTGTGCAGGACAACGTGAATAGATAATGAAGGTGTTTTTCAAAGAAATGATTTCGTTGAAGTGGTAGGAATGTAATAGAACAGCACAGTTAGACATAATTATGGTGAAGTCAGAGTTCAGAGATAAAACACAGCTGTAAATAAGCAACTTGATGCGCAGTAATGGCACCACGCCATAAAGAAATAATCAATCCAACAGCTTTTTGAGCTTACAATTGCAAGTTGAATTGCCTCATTTAGTAGAAGCATGATAATGAGGTTTCGCAGGCGCGCACTACGTGAGTGACATTACATTCATGGAGTTTCTTTTCGTGATATATATACGATGATTAGACGTTTTTTTTGTTGAGTTTTCCGGACGATGTATGACTGAGAATAAAATTGGAAGTTAGTGTGGGAGAAGATGAAGCCGAAAGTTGGGATGAAAAAATAGGAGAACCGTTGTGGTAAATTTCTTCAGTGTGGTATTTTAGGTCCATGAATATTGAAAGAGTTCATGGTGATTTAATGAGGAGTTTATTCTCAGCTTATGAGAAAGTTCTTGGAATCTCTGTCATTTCCCAAAGATGTAACGATTAGCAGAAGTAATGGAGGGTGATGATGAAGTAGAAAGCTACGAAGAAAAAATAAAGTGAACCATTTTTCTAAATGACTTCAGTTTCGTGGTAAAGTCTCATGCCAGATAGGAAGGAGAAAAGTATGAGAAATTTTGTTTTGAATGACTTCCGTTTGGTAGTTTACTAGGTGATATAGTGAGCAGTTAATTAATAACTTATGAGACAGTTTTTAGAACCAGTCTAGTCTGCTTTTCAAATGATGCAACAAGTAGTATGAGTGACAGGAGAAAGATAAAGACAAGAGTTAGGACGACAAAATACATTGGAGAAACATTGTTCTAACTGACTTCAGTTTCGTGGTGAAGGCTCGTGCCGAATGTGAACAAAAAAGGAGTACCATTATGTGATTTGATTCCATTTTCGTGAGGAAGGTCCATGCCATGTATTGATGCTGCTATTGGTTTATATGAAGCTGTTGCTGCTATTTCAGTGGAAGTTATTGCTGATGATGTTGATGAATAGTAATTGTGGTTCATGGAACATATCCAATCACGATAATGTGCATTCAAAATGCAGACTCAATGAATGAGTCGTTACTCATGGAGACATGATAGATCTGATTTTGTATTCTCGAAAAGCTCATGAATTGATTGTAAGAGCATGATTAACGGTAACCTATCAGAGTTTATATTTTCATTTTTTCTGATAGGAAGAAAAAGCAGACATTAACGGCCAAATTTATTTTATTTTTTTCCTGGTAGAATAGAATAGACGAAAAATTGAATCTATTTTTATAAAAATAGATTCAAATTTTCGTCTATCAGAAATCCACGAAGAAAATATCTACCAATGAAATGTTTGATATGATTGTCTGTGCAAGGCTGTACCACATTTCTCCTACTCTTCATCACAACAGCAGAAACAACTACCACTACGAAACATGCAGTAGATTCGATAACACAAGCAATGCGTCGCGGAGTCGCTTCACCTGTAGATGAATGTGCACGCTTGGCACGAGCATGGGTCATGACGTCTGAAGACCCTATTGTCGGCGTTGATCAAACTTAGGCCAAATTCTTTAATGCTCTCCTCAATACATTTTGCAGCCTTTCCCCTACAGAGTCAAACCAAAAACAGTACAAAGGGCGTGGGCCTCGCCCCACGCCTTCAAAATGGGAAGCGATAGCGGCAGACTGTCAAAAGTTCCGCCAAGTGATGCGATCAGTGCGAGTATTCAAAATGATGTGTGAACCCCTTCTCTTCCTTCTTCACCTCCTCTTCTTCCAGACATTACAAATTAAAATAAAACTACAACATACCATGTAGATCCCAAATGTGCTCCACCAAGTCAAGCTTCAATGAGAAGTGAATCACTTCATCCTTAATAGCTTCTTCCCTTTCTTGAAGCTTTATTTCCCACGATAAGCTAGCATCGATGAATGTGTTAACATATCTTTGGTCACCCATTTAAATTCTTTTGGATTCCATGTTTCATTTAGAAACATAGAATCAGACGCTGCTTTCTTTACAAAATTAAAAAGCTGACATGGGTACCCATCTCGTCGACATTCGACGATCATATAATGTAGAATAATTGTTTCCATAAGTACCTTCTTCATGGTGTTTTATCCAAATACAGACATGGCTTGGATAACATTTTTCACCTAGAAGGCAAAACATCGAATTCCCTTTCCACATATTTTCTAACATCCTCCTGTGCACTTGAAAACACCTTTGATTTTTGAAAGTTGGTATTGCTATTGTATTTATGAATATCACCCAGTTTGGATAAATACCATTTACAAGGTAGTAGCACAGTTTTCTTTGTTTCCTGTTCACAATGTACTCATACTCTGGCAGAGTGTCCCCTCTCAATATAGACTCGACGATTATAGAACTGTCCAAAATATTGATGTCATTCATTGTACCAGGGCTTCCAAAATAACAACCCCAGATCCAAAGTTCTCCATCTGCAATTGCTTCTAGAACTACAGTAGGCTTCTCTTCCCTGCCTTTGAATTGGTCAGCGCATGAAATGGGACAATTATTCCATTTCCAATGTTGGCAATCTCACGAACCAATGTAACCCGGAAACCCCCGATCATGATTGATTGTTAGAATTCGTCTTAGATCATCCTCGTTTGGATATATAAAATATTTCTCACCTTACAGCTGTATAATTACATTAATAAATGAAAGGAATGCAGTCCTTACTGATGTAGCTGACATTTCAAATAGCTCGTCAATTGCATCAGATGAATGTCCATACGCTAATACGCGGAGGGCAGCTATAAGTTTGGTCCTAGGATCAATGCCTTTTCTCCCAATAGCATCGTGACGAGCCACAAACTCGCCTTTTCCAATAATGTCTCAATCGATTTGATCGAAAATATACTTGGACATCTGGAACCTACGCTCGAAGTCGGCGTCAGAGTAAACTCTCGACGCAGAGAAGTAAAGTCGATCAAAATGCTCGTGTACTTTATTGAACTTCCTTCTTTTGTTACCGGCTCGTTGTGTGACAAAAGGTATTGTCTGCATCTCTTTTACATCCTCTCCGTCCTGAAAAGCGCCGAATCCCTGTATATCACCATTAACTACCATGGCCTCTATTTGTTTATCGATATCGTCATCAAGTTGCCTCCTTATTTTATCCCGTCATGTTGATGTTTCCTTCCCTCGAAGGAGAAGTGTAATGGTGCCGATAATGTTTCTTTTTCGAATTAATTTCCTATTTCTATCTTCGAAAAAAATAGAAAATAAAATCATTACAGATATTCTTAGCCAAATAAAAGTTTTAAAAGTTTCGTTTTTACTGTAATTTTTTTCTGATACAATTCTGATGGAACACCGCTAATCATGCTCTAAGGGTACAACACAATATTCTAATGTTTGCGTACCTCTGAAAGTGTCATACGTTGTACAATGATTGGACGGAAACGGATATTTTTGATTCAAAAAAATTTAGCATTTCCATAATTTGCATTTCCCAATCCATGATACATGACACGCGCCTTTTGTTCGCAAAATAATATGCGCTGTCTCATCTCCCATCCACACCATACTATGTGCAATGGATGAAGAACAGCCACAACCATGGTATCACCACATTTTCCTTCATCAACAATCACACCAACCACACGTCATGAATCTCTTCCATTTGAGTCTCATGGTGTACACCCATCTTGGCTGCAACCACATGAATAATCATAATCCTCATTACCGACATGATCATTACCTAAATTTTTATGTCAACATAATCAGGAACAAAAACAACAAAGACAGCTGCATTGCTATTCATACTCATCATCGTAATCAAGAACATATACAATGTAACAGTTAAATCTGCAACATGTAGGAAAGGAACACAAACATTTATAGCTGCTGCAGCAAACTTCCTGCTCATCTACCGCATCACCAACTTGAGAATTAGTACGCTTATAATATCAACATCATCACCAACAACAACAGAAAAAAAGCTACACCAGAATTCCTACTCTGCAACCTCATCAACAACATCACAAATGATACATTTATAATATCACCATTATCACCAGCCACGACTTTGGGCTGGTGATAATGTTGATATTAGTAGGAATATGAGTTCTGTAGTCTCTGTTGTCAGACAACAGAGAATGCAGCACTCATATTACTACTAGTCATCCTCATTTACATTATGAAGAAATAATTATCTTTAATATGTACATCATCACCACCACCAGCAACAACAGTTGCATCACCATTCCTACTCTTCAGCCTCATCACAAACATGACAAGTACTACATTAATTATATCAACATTATCACAGCTACGAAAACAACAAAATCTGCAGCACCATTCCTACTAATGATCATCTATTTCATCATACTGAAAACAGTATATAATATCAACATCATACCAAGCCACGACAACAACAAAATATACATTATAATTTCTACTA
The DNA here is from genome assembly GCA_032358235.1 of Odonthalia washingtoniensis. Classification (NCBI taxonomy): domain Eukaryota; phylum Rhodophyta; class Florideophyceae; order Ceramiales; family Rhodomelaceae; genus Odonthalia; species Odonthalia washingtoniensis. The sequence goes on from JAULBU010009968.1 coordinate 15,546, forward strand.
GTGATCCTCATTTAAATTAAGAAAAATACAATATTTATACTATCAACTTTACCAACAAGAACAAAAGTAGGTTCAGCATTCCTACTGCTGATCCTCATTTGAGTTAAGAAGGAAAATGTATGCGTAATATAAACAATATCACCACCCACAAAAACAGCAAAAGCTGCTACAGAATTCCTACCCATTTCTATCATGTCGAATAATTAATCATAATATCAACATCATCACCAACGACAACAAGAACAAAATCTGCACCAGAATTCCTACTTTTCATCCAAATTTCCATCGTGTCCAAAAATTATTTATAATATCAGCATTATCACCAACGAAGACAATAACAACAACTGTACGAGTATTCCTACAAATGATTCTCATTTCCAGTATGAAGAAAAAAATATTTATACAATCAACATCATCAACAACAACAACAGCATCAAAATCTGCAAGAGCATTCATACTATCTTATAAAGTTTAGGACAGGAAGAAACTTGCCAGATTAACATTTGGTGCATTCGCTTCTTTGACAGCAGAAATAATAAAATTGATATCGGATCAAGATTTTAGTGATAACGTGATGAAAGTATTTCATCATACTGTTATCCCAGATTTACAAAGTAAATTTCGAATTTTAAGATATAAAGCGGCTTGGTTATTAGGTCAATTGAATTTCATGGATGTGTGGGATTATTAGATTTTTCTTATTTACCTGTAGAAGTTTCTGATGCAGATTCTCTCCAATTTTTAATGCGTCAGTATAGTAGTAGTGATAATAATGAAAGTAACCTGAAAGAACCTGTTGCACCACAGTTAGTAGAAAGATTATTACAATTAATGGATGGAATGAATGAAGAATGCACCGCATAACCTTCGGTTTCTTATTTCTATTTAATACACAGTATTGAAAACATGTCAATTTATCTTCCCCTACATAAACTACTGCAGTAATATCCGTTTTGGCAACACAATGTCCAACTGGTTAATTCAAAACTACCCTCTACTTCCTACAGAATAAATTCAATAACGTAACCACTGCGAACGTTGTCTTTTAAATTGGGTTGTTTCATTGATTTTACTCTCCACCGACCATGTGATCTGGGACTTTTAAATAGACGAACAAAACAAGAACTGAAAAACATAGCGGTACGACCTGATTAATTCTTTATTCCTTAAAAGACTGCATATCATATACTCCACATTTAAAACAATAACATTTTCAGTATAACATCCTCCAAACAGTAAATTATCCGTAGACTGCAAGAAAACAATCAGTTTTACATATACTAGTCACGTCCGAACCAATTCATGAAAACAAAAATATTTTTCCTCAACATACATCCCACTTGCGATCATAACCAATGTTATCAATAATAATAAATTGGATAAATAGAACAAACATCATTTCTTATAAAACGGATCAAAAAACCTTATTCCACCTACCACTGTCACCCAGAAACAAAAAAATCTGTTCTATTCACCCATACCACCATCACTTCATTCAATCTGTTATCATATGAAAATCCACAGAAAAAGTTCCATGTATACATTCCCATGTAGCCCGTCCCAAACTGCAACTTGCAAAACATTGTTAGTAACAAAATACCAGCTATTCTTTACTTCAATCAAATGTCTAAATGTTTTTCTGTGTTGAGCCCTCTTCTCACTTTTAAACATACCCACGAGACAGTTTCAACTAAATTTACCGAAACTGCCAGCACTTTTCACGTTTCACATAAGTGAAACGTGAAAAGTTTAAAGGAGAAGGAATTAACTCCCTCCCAGACCATCATTATCTTCAATCTGAATAATAACAGTTAATGCATTCATTGCATATTGTAGCACACCATCCCCATCATAAAACAAGACACTTCCAACACACCTATTACATACAGCACTCTCTTGTATCTCTCGAACCGGCACGCACAGATCATTTACCATATCCTCCCATCTTCAATAGAGCAGTGAGTATCGGCAATGATTATCTTGACACCGTTCTTGCACAGAAAATAAATGCGCTTTCCAGGATGTCCATACTCACAACTACAACGGAACATCCTTCCATCCGTATCTAACTCATTCCAATCAGATGATTCAATCTATTTTTGACTTTCCTTTTGAATTATTTCCTTTTTTTGCAACTCCAATTAATATCCGCTTCAAAATTTCTAGCTCGTAAGCGCTTACTCAGAAACCTGCTCCTTTTGAACCACTTCTTTCCATACAGGGAAACAGGTCCCATTTATTCAGCTATAGAACTACTTTCTTCGCCCGCTCCATTCTCTTCCTCTACCATATTGCTTCCATCATCGTTAACCCCAGATGGTTTTCATGGCTCCTGGTTTTCAATACTTGCCTATTTCTTCAACTTCTCTGTTTCTCGCACTTCATTCTAGTTCTAGTGGTCCTCATCCAATAGCAGACTGATAACCTCTATTTTCACGACACGCTTCCTTTTATGATCCGCTGCTCCGCTCGTCTACAAATTCCGAAATATGACCTCCCTGCACATGATTCTTTATGATTCACCCATTTCTGCGTATTACACTATAGAAAAATTGTTAAATCAGCGGACTACTTTGTGTGTCAATTCGATTTACTTTAGTGGAAGGGACTTTAATGGGAGGAATAGTAATAAGAATAAAAAGAAAAGATATTAAAACTATAACGGGGTGGGATGAAGATACAACCGTAAGAGACATAGGTGTGATAAATAAGGGTTGATAAGAGAGCATCTTGCTCAAATAGCTGTAAATGTGGTGCGAAAAGAGGGCACTTGATAACAGTGTACGAAAAAGAAGGGCATCTTTATAAAAGAAAGGAGAGAATATGTTAACGTGACAAAGTTACAGAACTTGTAAGTTATGTAACGGGGAAAAATTTAATGTGGTACGAAAAAAGAGAAAATATAATATTTTAGAGGAAAAATAAGTACATCCGCGTAACAGAAAAAGGGCATGTTGAAACTTCAATTCGTTTATATGCACGCTTTTTGCACTCCTTTCACACACTATGTCTTTTAGGGCAATTCGATGCAATGAATAAAGGTGGATAACACAGCAGGGACATGACCACATGCAGTTATGGAGTATGATACAACGTTAGTGTGAAACAATTGGAACAGGATCATATGCATTTATGAAGAATGATACAGTAATAATTTAACACACAATAGAAATTAGAGCCAATTTAATTCAAACTATAGGCTGAAGAGGCAGGCCAAACGTGTTGGATAAACCCGTCACTAATGGGACTGTAGAAATAAAAATACGATGGAAAATGACGGGGAGGGGGAAAAGAAAACGAGTTACAGATTAAATTAATAAAAATCAACCATCGCGAAATAAGCGAAAAGTGCTGTGAAACCTCATCGTAGGGCAGATTCGACAATGACGTCACAAAAACAAGCTGGGAGAAATCTTTAGTGTGGAGCGAACTACTCATCAGCTAGCGCAATCTGCGTCGATGAGTAGCAGACCGTGATACCACGGTAGACAGTAGAAATTACTGTAAAGTAAACGCTAGATTTACTATTCTGTAACACGATTATTCGGATAATGGTAAGACAGGTAGATCAACCGAGCCAGTAAGCGGTGAAATCAAAAAAACAGCAAGTAGGACGTAAAGACAAAAGGAGGAGGAACAAACGGAAAGAAACAATACGAAAGAGAGGTACGAACCAGATGGATTAGAGAAGCAAGAGAGGGAGGTTGCTGAATAAGCACCAAGCAAAAACAGGGCGCATTAAACAAAATGTAGAAGGATCATGTTAGTACGTATCACAATCCACGCACAAAAAATGAGTTGTCGTCAGTACTGTATTAACCATGTGCAAAAAATATAACTTCTTTGATGTTTTTCTCGGTGTTGTCAACATGAACGCACCGACATGTTCTCGCTGTTGTGTTTACCGCTGCTACTTTGCCAAAAAACATTTCTCAAAAAATCTGATCGGGCGACAGTGATCTTTCAAGGTTCAGAATGGGAACAATGCGAAAGCAATATGCTGCATAATATGTAACCTACGAAAATGTCCCCTTCACACCGTACGGTTTTTTATTTGAAAACCCATTATATTCAATAAAATTCTCCTCTCAAACACGTTCAGCATTCTGACAGCTCCAGTCTGCATCCCATACTACAATGTACACACCCTACATTCATATGTATAACCGGTACGCTGTGAATGGAAACATGGCTTTGTACATCCTTCAATTTGTTACACTGTCCATATAGGAAATCCCCATAAAAGGCTTTTGGTGGTATTCTCTGTTTTCTTTACTACAATTTCCTGGGGCTACAGACATTTCAGAGGTGCGCCACCTCCAACTGAACAATGTGACAAAAACGATACTACATGCCTCTTTTGTTTAGCAGGATATTAACTGTGAGACCATAGAACAACCCGCATATTTAAAGCGCGTTTTCAGAACCAGGAAAAGCGTCTATGATTTGCCGACCAACGCTGATTTTATTAAAACTGAAGTGTTTAGAAGGGTGAGCTCGGCACGGTTATGCGCACGAAGCTTGAGATATATTGGACTTATACTTTTTGTGTCAACACTGAAACAAGGATATATCTCACCGCTTGAAGCATACCGGTATATGAATTGTATATGATACCTCAGAAAAGTTTTGAGACCATTTCCGGTACCACGCGTATTACGGCAAACGATGAGCCAATAAGAATGAAATATTGAATACATTATGTTTTCAAATAACATCGCTGTGAGGATAATGAACTTCATTATCCTTAACTTTGAAATAGCCTGTTTATAGAAATGATAATTATGTTTCGTTATGTTGTGACAAGGAAAGGACATTGCTGCAAAAGAGTAAACTGTTGCTGTGTACTCATGACAGTGAAGATAACGGAAAGGCACAGAAATATGAGAGCAATGAAGGCCACCAAAACGAGACCTGAACGAAGAGTTCAATCATGAGTTACCTATAACATAGCAGGGGATGGTTATCCATGCCGTATCGTCGGAGCCGGACTGTATTAGACTATGGGGATGATCAAGACAAACTATACCATTGATTGATTACATACATGAAATAAATGTTTAATAGTAAAATGCCAAATATCAGAACTGTATGACACCGATCATTGCTTGCCCTAAAAGATAAGGCACGTTGATTTTACCGATACTATTGGTAAAATCTGCGTTTCTTACATGTATTACCTGCCTTGTATATTATAAAAACACCATTGTTTGACAAGTTGTTCCGTTGCCGAGATCAGATTTTTGAAATTATTGGTGAATATATTGGTTTCAAGTTTCTCGAGTCTTCTGTGCGTGGTTACGTAATTGAATCGGTCTGATTATTTTTGGATAGTCAGGTAATCTCTAAAAGCACTTTCGGGTTCAATTGGAAGATGGTAAGTGGCAAATAATTTTCCCAATTTTTGGTACGACGCAACCTGTGCAACATGGCATTGAGCACGGTATGCTAAATTGATTACATAAATTCCTTTTCCCCTTCTCTGTATCTAGCAGGCCCCGTCTCTATTAACACGATTTTCTAACTATATCAACTACCTACAAATTTGCACACCAATTATATCTGTAATGGCGGGAGATGAAAACAACGACTAATATGACATTGTGGTGAATGTCGATGTTAATTTTAATGAAAATTCAAACCATCGCAGTGAAACATGAAATAGTTCTCGGAATTAACACGAAGACTGTTGCAACGTGCGCAAATTTCTCGATTTACCTTTCGACATGTTCCGAACAGGGTCCTACGATTTAAAAACATTCAAGATGTATCTAGAATGTACAAAGTCGCATCAATAAAATCGATGGACCACTGTCTGCAGAGTTTGGTTGTGTGATGTTTCCAAATGATGTGGAAGTACTGTACAATGTGCTAGTTCACAGAAAATCTGAAACAACGAAAATGGTGGACGGAATGGTGTGAAGCACAGAGAAATGGATTCTACGTGCATGTTCGTCTTCTAAATTTTTAGGCAATCATGATCAAAATTTGTTGGAGGGGACGGATGGTGACATCATTGACGATGATGAGGAAGACGGAGCTGGTGTTGAAGATAATTAGGGTGTGTGGGAGTGAAATTAATGTTTCTGCGGCACGTGGATTGGAAGACGATGGGGACGGGATATTCGCACTGTCGGTACAGATAGTGACGGGAAACGGTCACTTATAAGTGGTGCATTTTCATGACGAGAAACTTGGATGTGTAGATTGGTTAAGCATGGTTAATGCTGGTAAGATAAAGAAAGTTATGTGTGGTAGGATTCATTTCACTGAATGATAAATCGAAGAATGTGCGAAATTTATATTTCGGGGTGATAATGCCTAGAATTTATCATGGAGGACTCGAGAGGTAAGGTGCCATGGAAAATCGACTAAAGTACCCTGTTTTATAGGAAAGATGTCAATTTCCTGTTTATAGCGGAAGTACAGCTTGAATCCAATAACCAGTTTCCGTAGAAGAAAAATTGGAAAATCAGTTCTTGTAAGTATCGTCAAGTGTTTGACAAAAGCGGAGGTGAAGCGTATAGCATGTATTGATTTCATATTTTGTGCATTGGTATACGATAATTTAGAAGTCGCAAAATATATCTTTGAAAATTAAATTTGGAGTAGAGAGGAAAGAATAAGTATGTTGCGAAAAGGGAAAGGGGTTGATGAATACTAAAAATATCATTACATAACACATTTTTCAGAGTCATGTGACGATCAATTGCATGATGTCGGCTTTTCTTTATTGAATGGCAGCAGTACCGATACAAAGAATGGTGATTGTAAGGAATCCCTATCTTTTGTAAAGTTATCGGTGAAGTGGAGGCGACAGTAGATGAAAATGATGAAAACGCACATGGTGCCTTGAAAATATGCAAAAAAATAAAATTGTACATGGGACATGTGCACAGCTATTTTTCCCAAAACAGACGTATCGGATAGATCATGTTTAGCGTAAAGTTATTTCATGAAGTGTCAGATGCTGTTGTGAAGATGGACTACAAGATGAAGCTAGATCTGATACGCCATCGAGAGTCAACTACTCAATTTTATGGAAAATGAGGAATGAGCTGGAATGGATCGGGTGTTTATTACAGGGCAGAAGGCATAGAACTAGAAATGAATTAGAAACGAAGAGGTAATTAGAGATAGCCGAAAAATTATAAAACGTCGATATTCTAGTGGGGCACGGATCTGGTCGTCTGTGTTTTTAACGACAATTCTGGCAATGGTAGTGACAACAGCAACTCTAATGGTGCAAGTGAAGTTGATCTGTGCGGTCGGAAGTTGTAGGTGTACGTTAATACGCCGGTGTATAAGTCCCAATACTTGGGTTGATCGTCCAAGTCGCTGCGGATCGCGGCCTTTATTGTCTGGTTGTATATTTCGGCTTTTCCAGTTGTTTGGGTATGGTATTTTGTGGTAACAGCGTTTTGTAGGTTCAATGTATGGCAAACGTTGTGGAAGAATTTTCCAGTGGAGCTCCCTCGGTTATCGGAGATAATTCTTTCGGGTTCCGTAATTGAAGACCTATTCGTTAACGAAGCGCTTGACCACTTTGGCAGCTGAGACCCCTTTCATGGGTACAGCCTTTGTGAGATTGAAGCGGTTTGATATCACTAATATGTATAGGATGTCGCGTGCTGTTTTGATCAGTTCACCCAACACGTCGACAGCAACGGGATTCGAGCGGATCATCAGCCAGAAACAATTGGAGATTCATTAAATTGATATGCAGTTTGATGAAGTTGCGAGAATATGTTGGACAACGCCATGCTGTTCCGTAGTAGTCTACTGGGTATTTATAGCAGTACAAATGATGGCGTATAGTCTGGTATGCTTTCCTTCCACTTGTGTATCCGCCTAATCTGTCTTGTGGAATATATGAAGTACTCTAGCCTTTATGGTATGAGTAATGACGATTTGGACCCAATTTCCGACTTCTGGATGAGTAATCCGTCGTTGTCAAAGCCAAAGTTCAGCAGCACCACCTCATTAATATTGCAAAATATGTCGGTTCAGATGGCATCAGACTGTTGGGTAATTAGCAGCTCCTCGGTGGATAGCTGTTTAAATAAGGAGTCGGATAGCGTGGGACCCGGTAATGTAGCAAATACCACGTCGGACGAGAAGTCATCCAATTCGTGGTAGGCAGGTAATATGTCGTCCTCTAATGTTGGTGCCTTAATTTGAAATGTGCCAACCGGTGAAAAAATATCTTTCTGGTTGTTCTCTCTGTCATTCCTTTCATGAATGGTGAAGGTTAGGAGTTCTTCAGCCTCGTCTACGATTGATTCTGCTGATGTTAGAAGACGGTAGATGGAATCCGCTTGTGTCTTCGACTTACCAGTTTTATACTGTATGTGGAAGTCGAAATTGGTAAGCCGTAATCGCCAGCGCATGAGTCTTTTGGAGGGTTCATCTATGGTTAGCAACCTACCAAGCACTGCGAGTTCCATGTAAACAACTAGCTTCTCGTAGAGAAGATATGGTAGAAGTATTTTGAAGGCCCATACAACGACAAGCTGTCATTCGGTAGCGGAATATCCTTTTTCAACTTGGTTCAACGAACTGGAGGAGTACCCGATAGGGTTACGCTCCCCGTTTGAAGGTCTCTGGAATAACGCACATCTAAATTGCTAAGCACTTTCGTCCGTGTTGACGGATTACTAGAATCCAGGTTGAGGGAACGCCAGTACTGCGCGGTGTACATACAGTCGTCCCTCGCTGAGAGATCCGGGTAGTTAAAACATCCCAGCTGGCTCTCTTAGCGAAACAGACCTCTCAGGGAGAGGCCTCTCCTTGACCAAGTCCCCAAGTGTACACATTTATGACCTCTGGGCGTACTATTGGCCTTGGTAGGAACGGAGCACATTTTGCGACTCTTGCTATGAAGACGTCGAGTATAACGTCTCTTCAGCCAAAAATGCAACAAACAATCCAGCCCATCATCAAAAAACGAGACACACTTATTGGT
>JAULBU010009979.1:0-22297 GCA_032358235.1 Odonthalia washingtoniensis
GATATATTCTTAGATGCCACGTAATGGCATCTGTTGTTTATGTTTCCCCATTTTTGTCTACTTATACTCTCACTGAGCCGAAGTTCTCGTATCAGTCGAAGAGTCAACGAGTTTTCGAATAAACAGCCTTCCTCCTAGTTTCGCTATCACCGAACAGTTGTTCCATCGTTTATTCATTCGTTTATATTCAACTTTGAAGTCATTTTTCTTAATTTCCCTCAAACTGGTCCATTCATTTGGCTGATCCTGGTACGAAAGACACTCTCCTCTTTATCGAATCCTTCAATTTATTTTGCACGGGAGGGATACCCCAAATTTCTCTCTATGCGGACTAACGGACGAAAACAGACAGTGAATCTGAATTTTGGTATTGGAGCTCTATTGGTCTGATCTAGTCATAAAGCAGGGAGCGAATCTGCGTTTTGGCAGTGGAGCTCTCATTTATGAACCAGTTCTTCAAACCTCCTTTCGTATTGGAAGGAAATTAGAACTTTACGTTCCGATAAAGGGGAGCTGTGCTCAGAGTACTTCAGTTTTAGATTTCCCTTCAACTGAAATTTCAACTTTTTATATTCCCTGCAACTTCTATATGCAGTATAAAATTTCTTTTCTATTTCTATTTCTTTTCATTTTCCTATAATAGGCCAGTATTAGTTTACTAGAGCTCTCAACATTCTTTTCTGTTCAGTCCGTTTCTTTTCATCGGCCGGCTACTATTAGGTTTATAAATATTAATGTAGAACGCTATTAGAGGGGTTCATTGTCCCCATAGCTCAAATTGGTGCACTGCCATAAAATAAATAACTTTGGTTATAAATATAACAAAAGAAAACTTAAGAGGTCACACAAGAGAAGCCAGACAGATAAATTTCAGATGTCAGAATGATCGGTTATATAAACAGTTTGCACGTATATCTGCAATGATGGGAGCATCATCCATCAGAGAGTAGTAAAACTAATTAACAAAGTGGCGTCCTGTAAAAACGTTCCCATTAAAGATATATAACTAATTTTGTCTTTCAAGGACAGAACATGATATCTAATGAAGTTCATGGCTGAAACATAAAAATAATTTTCAAATTGGTTCTGTCCCGTAAAGGCAGTCATAAATAATATGTGGCTATATAGTAAAATTAATCAATCGGTGAATTATTCAGTCTAGTAAAATAGAATAGTCAGGAAGATATATGATTAGTACCCACTGCTTCAAGTACTGCCAAGCCGACTTATTATATGAGTAAAGCGGCACTTCAAATTAGGGTTTCTGTCGATCTTGTTTTCAATTTATGGGGGCCTTAAAATGTAATGGTTTAATGGACCTCTCTTAGAGTTTGGAGAGTCATTATTCATCAAGGTGTAACGTAATATTCCAGACTTCGGGTATCACTATCGATTACGCGGGGCTCTGGAGAAGCCTTCCGTGGGATTTACATATTTACACTTCTTTCTGTGAGGATATCGATATATAGCGCCGATTTTCCACGGTCTGGGATCAGCCCTCCATAGGGCTAACTTCCAGTACAGTATGGAGCTATAGCGATTTTCCATAGTGATGGTATTAGTTTTGAGCACGACGCTCACTGCTAAATATCAGGCTTACTAAAAATGATGAATTGTTGGCCCAAGTTCTGAAAGTAGTTGTGGCACTTCCTTTTAGGTACATATTGAATGAGTACAGGAGAAGGATTATGAAAAAGCGTATCACACAAGTTGAATTTATTATGGTGTATACTGGGCATTATTCAGTATAAAGATTTACAGGGCGTTGTTGTCTGAAAGTGCAGATTGTGAATGCATTTAGTTAAGTAAGTTTTCATTCACAATATATTACGCGCTGAGGTTGTAATTACTATCTTCTCAAATTCTACTATGGTAAATGTGCGTTGGGAAAAGATTATAAGAAATTCCCAAAAGTGATTTTATGGGAAAACAAGAAAACAACAACTACAACAGTACTTGTACCGGAATCAAAGGAATCTGAAAAATATAATTTCATTTAAGTACAATTTTTTGGGTATTTTCAATATGTATTAGAAATAAGAGCATGGCTCTCAATCAATAATGGTATAGCCGTGATATATGTTTATGTAATTTAATAGCTATCATAAATGTATGATATGACATGGCAATGAAGATTAAAAATATAATGAAAGGAAAGAAATTTTCTAATCTGCTTCAACATGATGGACATGTTCGGTACTGTTATGGAGGAATACCGTAACTCCTTTTTCAATTTTAACTATCGCCCGAATCTGCAAATGTTTATAGGATGTTAGTACTGAATCTATTTTCTCCTTGTTCTTCTGCACGAAAGCGCCGTTTTCAGATCTTGAATTATTTGCTCTTTCTGCAGCTAATTATTTATCCACAGGCAGGAAGCCACAATCATTAATGTGTCTGGTAACGCACCATGAGGCACCTACAGTACATACCCCCTTCTGTGTACCATCGGCTGCAATCAATTTTGGTGTACGATTTGCAGAAAACTTCAAGAACTGTGCCTTTATTACAGAAATAATACCTTCACCATATGTACTTATGCGAAAACGTCTGGCACAAATATTTCCATATACACACGCTCCATAGCAATGACCAAAAAATGCGCCAGGCGGGAACTTTTTCCCCACAAAACACCAGAAAAAGCCTTGTCATGTTTGATGGTCGACTGTTTAAGGTTTATTCCTAAAGAACAGGCTTCCAAGGCATGCAACGCCTCTTCTAGTATTACATCAAGAGAATTATTCCAAGATCATTTTCACCACCCAAGGTAATGCAACCACATTGTTATATATTTCCGGGTTCCCAATATATATTGAAATTAATTGACCTATATGCCTCAGAAACTTCACAACGTTTGGAACTACTAAAGACATTTCCGATATATCTGTTCTTCTTTTCACTTGAATGTCATCCAGCTCTCCTAGAAATAATGTTATAGCTTCAAGCTCTTATTCTGTACGAACTAATTCTGAGTCTTTTCTCAGTAACTTAAAAGGAAAAACAACAACCGATGGAATCGGAAATTGCTCCAATCAATTATCATCAAATCACTGCCCAAAATATTCCTATGATGTCGAAGAATCATTCATCCCGTTGCCACATAAAAGGTACTTATGAATGAAGCAACAACCAACTCAGGAGGATGTGTAAATTTCTCGATGATATACATAGTCCATCTAGTGGATTTCTGCTTTGCTCGGAGCATGTCTTTGGAAACGGATTTGTTGGCTGTTCAAAGTTTGGAAATATTTCCAGTGATTGGTATACTTGGAATGTTATTAATCTCATTACATTTTCATAGGTGGATTGAATGAATGGTTGCGGGAAGACTATAGTTAATTTTTCTCAACGCGTGCGTCCATTGCATACAATGTTTATACCAATGGACAGCTTGTTCCTCAACGTATAGGTGATTAAGTCTGGGTAACTTTGAATCCGAGTTATAGCACTCCATTTGCTTTTTGCAATGAAATGGAACCTTAGAACTAAACACAATCACCAGAGTTTTGATTAGTTTTCAAATTTCATCCAGGTCAGGGTCCTTCAATAGGATACCTCATTTTCACGACTTGAATAATTCCCCGTATGATGAAAATAACAAAGGAGAGCAAATCATGTGCCAATGACCCCCTAGTCCTAACTTTATCTCAGAATTGTAAGAATTAAGTGATGTAATATTCATCGAATTCGTCATGGTCCGGTTTTTCAACTTGTCGATCAAACTTGGTATTGAATGGAGGAGCTCTAAAGATTAAATATACATTGTCTTTCAGGGTAGTACCGGCGCAATCCCAATGAACATTGTCTAGATTGGTAAAATCACAGTCGTATCGACAGCAGACTGTTCGCTTACTATATTTCAACAAGGGAATAGATTTTAGTTCCTCCGTTCCCAGATTCTCTGATGCTGCATGTTCTATTTTTTATTCTTCCTCAACTTCTGTTTTTGTTTCAGATTAAGCAGATGGTCAAACGTTACTGTCACTGTTATTAGTAAGCTCTCGTTCAATGTCCTTGGGTGAAGCATTTTATTTAATTTTTTTTCATCCACAAACCTGCAAAGCTCGATCATCAGTAATGATTCACACCTGTTGTTTTTGATGGCACTGAATCATCGGTAATTTCATGCACTTCTGTTGTTGAGGTTGGGTACAGTTTTGGAACGGTAATGTTGAAATAAATGGTCTCTGCAGCCGGAAGGATGCCAGAATCATTGTGGAATTTCGAAACTACCAAGTTTGAACTGGAATGGAGCCGACAAGGGAGCACTTTCCCGATCGTAATTTACATAATATATAGTAATGTTAAGAAATATTTTGTAAAGGATATCGAAAACGCTCGTCCTCATGAAACTAAGAGCTCTATCTCATACTTTTCTGCGGTTCCAAGCATATGCGGAAACTAATTGTTCACTATTGATGGTCCATAGTTGTTTTGAATGTTGTTTGCTGTGCCAAAATGGATGAAGTTCCATCTCTGGAAGGGATAAAGACGTATATTAGCCGTAGTGTATGTAATGTACCTCCTCCTTCGCAGTAATTATGATCTTATCTAATCTCCTGGATAGTATGTGGTCTTTTCAATACAGTAGATCGAAGGTGGCATTAGTTCTATTCTATTCGCCTGGTATAGGAATATAGACGTCACGAGATTCTAAGGAGTCTGTCCATATAGTCATTACTGGATGTGACCATAATCTCATCTTTACTGGTCTAAAAGCTGCTCTAAAGACCAACCATTCACGTTCCAAAACAATCGATGTTTCCTTGTATATATTAAGTCTTTCTTCCGTATATGCATGTATGTATTTATGGTAAGTTACAATTTATTCTTCCGGTGCCCCCATGCATGGAGATGTGGGCCGTCAGTTAAATATATATAAATTACTTCTTCTTCTATTTCCTTATCTTGGTTCTTTGGATAATAATGGTTTTTGCAAGATGGTTGTAGTGAAAGTATCTCAATTTCGGGTAGGTCTTAGGTGATGAATTTGGCTATGCTCATGTATGATGTCGTTGGAGATGATGCTGTTGGTCGCATCTGTATCTTTAGTCTTAGACAACCGAGTTATATTGGAGGTTCCTGAATAGGATTCCCAGCGATTCGTGCTGATTGACGCCTATTTGAATCGATACCTCTGTTTTGGGCGTCTCACTTTGTAAACGTCAGATTTGTCGACTGTAACAGTTATAGGTGTTGACTGTCAGCAGTTCTCTGCAATCTTATCAATCTTTTTCTCCCTGGTCCTCCTTCCTTTCCCCAACTGTTGGTTTTCCCGGTCTTTGTTCTTTTTCCTCGTGACACGTGTGCCGTTCTTTTTTCCATTATCCTCTCTTTTAATGTGTTTTGTGGCTACTCGGGTCCTTGAAAAATTAAATCGTCCTTGTCTCAAAACGTGGACAAGACAATCCCTTCCCTCTCGTCGTGGTTTACTTAACGTGTTACTGGATTTTGGTGGGAGTTTGATGTAATGATGATATTATCTTCTTTATTTATTCGCGCGATTGTGGTCATCGGGTATCTTATACCTTTCTGGAATCATGACGGGAGTTCGTAGGTATGAATAGACGTGTAGTTATTCTTAGTATTTGAGACGAATGCCACGTGTATGACTTCGATTTTATTATCTTTAGATGTGTGCTTTAAATGTGTGCTACTAAGTTAACTAGTTTCTACGTCTCATTGTGATACAAGTGTAGTAGTATGTATGAATCCCTTCTGCTCCAGTGGATATTATTCATGTATCGTTATGTATCATTATATTCTTATCAATTCTTTATATGAAATCAATATCATACTTCTCCTCCACCCACGTTCCTCCTCAAGCTAATCATCTCATTTCTTTCCTTCCTTGCGTCCCTTCCCGTTCATCGACGCAGAAATGTCCATTATCGGTAGATTAACAACATGTCTGGGGACAACGTCCTGGAGGACTGGGACGGGTCTCCAGGACATCGTTCCCCACCGTCTATTCCACTAATAATGTGTTCCCGGGCAACTTGCCTGTGTTGAATAGATTAATGAAATAATGTTTTAAATTCCAACTCCATATGGTCCTACTAATTTCAAATGGACATGTAATTGAAAGATTGAGATTTGAATTCTCATGTAAATGAGAATAGCTCCATTTCAGCTCTTGAATAGAAGCATTCATTACGTACACATTTCGCATTGTTGGAGGCTTTACAGTGTTTTCGATATCATCGCAGTATTGTTCGCTTATATATATATATATTGATTTCCATTCAATATCGTACACGCAATGTTGCTGTTTATTATTCTGTCGTTATCTTTTCCGAATAAAAACATTATAACCAAATGATACGACAGCCTCCGGGTATAAATCGATGAAAAACAATTATACACTCTATATTCTGTTCACTTGACAGTTTACAGTCTGTAAAAATTTTCTATTTGTACTTTTGATTAAAACTAATTTCATGTCTGACGTCAACGTGAATGGCACCCGTTCACCTGTTGGAACTTGGAATTCATTATTTACACATTTTTCTTTATTCTTTTCTTTTCTCCCTTGCTGCATGATTTTATATTTCCCTTTTCTACTACACGCACTGCTGTATCCACTCTATTCGTAATATTTGATTTTAAAAAAGAGCAATGCACAAAATCGAGACTTTTGTAATTTTTTCTGTTAATTTCTGGAACTTCACAAAAGTACAAACACTGAATACCCGGCCTTCATACTTTTCCCTGTTTCGTGAAATATAAATGGAAAGCACAAAACCTACGATTCTTGAATAGTCGGCCTTCATACTTTTCCCTGTTTCGTGAAATATTAATGGAAAGGACAAATCTTACGATGCTTGAATGGCCAGCCTGAGAGTGACTCAATGCGGACGTTCATATGTCAAAAATGGATGAATGGCTCCCGTATACATGCACTCCCTTTCAACTCTTAGTAGTAGTCATGCAGTTCCGGAAGAAGACGTGTCGCATTGGGACCATTCCAAATGCACTGATATGTCGTTAGATGAAGAAGGTACTGCAGCAGAACCTGATGGAGGAATTGACGGGGATGAAGAAGAGAAGTTGAATTTGTCCCATAACACAACTGGTCCTCAAATTTTGAATTGTATCATGGGATATTTACGAACTAAGAAGAAGAAATTATTGTGGAAGGCCCTTTCACACGGAGTCTATCATTAGTATTCCTCGCGTAGATGCGTGGATTTATAGTTCCGTGATATTATCAACAGTGGAAAGATACCGTGGTGGGCTTCGACAACAGGAATTCAGCAAAATATGTTCAACATCTTAGAAACAAACAATGGAAAAATTAATTCGAAGGATAATATTGTTTGTAGAGGGATGGAGCCCAAATAGTTGCAAGTTCCGGATTGTGCAGTAATTGGAGAGGAAAATAGTCTCAAATAAATTGAACGTAACGACACAATAATTGTAACGACTAATAGTAAGAAGAAACCTTTTAATTCTGTAAACTCGCATTGGTTTCAGGAATAAACTACAGAATGTGGGATTATACATGACTGTTACATAGCATAAATAGCATCCGATTGTAAATGTATTAGGTAACTTGGAATTCCATATATAGAAGGACACGTTCATAGGTATCTATTCGAAGGTGAAAAAAGTACCGAAATATTTTGAAAGAAGAGGTAATATGAGGAGGAAATAAAATTGATTTGAAATGAAATAACGCCGACTGCAATGTCATGTACGGAAATTGTTATGTTCTGTTCCTATTTCTTCGCACTTCAGGGAATGAAGTTTCCCGCAGAAAAACAATTAATATATAAGCGCTGATTTGGCCATGGAAATTGTTCAGTGAAAGAATCAGCTCCAAAATTAGACCTGAGCACATGTATTGATGAATAAATGATATCAAAATAGATAATAATGTACCATTTTCCTGTCTCCGAAATGTTTTCCATAGATTTTGTAATGTTACGAGGTATTGTTTTGTACCCTTCGTTACGTATTGACCAACGAAAGCATAGGAAGTTCAGAATTTTGTCTACGTTGTCCAAAGACTGAGTGAATTCCATGTATTGACCGAAATTCATTTATTACTTGAACGTCGTTTAAAATATATTTGCGTGGAATGAAAGTAGCACTTTTGCGATATAGTAAACCAAATTATGTTTATCACCTCCATTGGTAAGAAAGAAGATGTTCCTGGTTTTAATACTAGGACCAAAATGTGTAGTTGACATATTCGTTCCCCATTCGAACGGTGTTAGGGCGGAGGCGATGATATAAAACATTTATAACATTATCATACTTTGTCAGAGTGGAGAGATGGCCACTAATTACATTCCCCGACTCGACGAAAGAAAAAGAAATTTTACAGTTCCTAGACAAATATTCATTATCCAGTAAATAGTTGCTAATGAGATCAGTGAAGACTTTCAGACAGGTATGTGATACATGCATTAATAAAGGAGAGAGAAATTGGTTGACATCCCCGTTTCATTGCTGTTTTCCTCGCCATGGACTCTGCTTTATGCAATGAAACCGATACTCCATCCCGCACCAAATATGTAGATCTTTGTTCAATGGCATGTACTGCAGACGCAATTCATGTTTAATGCGGGTTTAAAATTCAGTTTTATCTGATTGTTAAGAGTCGTGGTCAGGTTCGAACTCATTAGTGGTAAAGCTATTTTTGGTCCCCGTTTCATTCATTCATGTTGCAAATCTTTTGGAAGTAGAACTATATGACTTCTTAAATAATGTATTGGCGGGCTCATAAGGTGAAGCATCAATTATAATAACGCTTTCAAAGTTTTAGAGATTTTCTACGACGTTTCATTGTATATGGTATTCAACGTATGAGTTTCAGTATCAAAATATTCCACAAACGTTACTACAAATTGAAATTTAAGAAGAGATATTCGTTTTCAATGTCAGCAATGTTTTCATCCGGCCATCTCAAATGTGTATTGTCAAAAAGTAAATATTTCATTGAAGTTTTTGAACTTGTGCAAGTAGTTGTAAGAGGTGATTCATCTTGATCACCAGAAACGGTATCGATATATGCTACCAAAAAAGGGAAAATAATATCCAAACATTCATAATCCTTACCCTATAACATTCCTCGAATGGAAGTTTTAGAAAGAAACGATTCAGTCGCTGTGAATTCTACTTTGATGATAAGTCAACACGTAAACAAGAAGAACAAAATGGATTTTCTGTTGCAGAAATAAGTGCATTACAAGTCTGCAATAAAAGTGTGGGCTATGACCGGAATGTTTTTCTGTTTCTGTGTTTTCCCCGAGCCTCGCATGTAAACATTTGGACTTGAAAGATATGTCAGGAAACATGTCGTAATTTCCTTTTATATTTTATGTACCGATATGTAGGTTGTGCAATGGTTCATATGTAAATATTGAAACCAGTTATGGAACAAGAAGAAGAGGATGTGATGTAGATAAAGTTTCCAAAATAGGTATCCAGAGAACAGTTGAAATATCCTACATTATTTCTTAAGAGTTTTCTGTAGGAGATTTTCTGTAGTTTTGTTGAGGGTAAGGATGCTGATTTCAACAAATCAGAAACCTCACTTCTTTTATTTCTAACGTAGTCGAAAGTTCTGGGTGCAGACATCGTTCCATTTTTGAAGTCCCATAAATTTCCTGAATATTTCGCACACGGAAATTTCAGTGTAGAATTGTATAAAGCTCCTGACATGTTTTTATTTCCTGGTATATCACAGCAGTATGAAACTGTAACAGGGAAACAATTCCATATCACATTTGTTTTGGTTAGAACATTGAAACCTTCCAACTACTTTTCCACTAACGGCACAATAAGCATGTATAGTCATCAGTTTATACAGAGAAGCAATTTCATTTTATAGTCCCCCTGATAAAGAGATCAATAGTACATGGTCATGAACGGAATTAACGTCATAAATACCTGCAATATTGTTGAATGTTACCTGTTCTCTATCTCTCTGAGACTGTGATACTTGTAAGCCGACAGGGACGAAGCAAACCAAATCATATCCATGGTATATGAGAAAACGTCTTGTTTCAAAAGACATATTGAGAAATTTGACATGTACAAGATATACAATTAACGGATGCGACTTCAAAGTTGTTCCTATGTTATCTGTATATATCTGTGACATTCCAAGAAAATATTTCGGCATTGTACCTCTACTTTGATTCTAGTCAATTGAAGAAAAATCACTACACATAATCTGTGTTCTTATGGACATGTGCATGTATATAAAAAATTGTGATTTAAGTGTGTGATAAACGTATTCACGGTCTAGTTCATCGTAACATGGTCTGAATGCCAGGTCGTTTTCATTCACCACACTCATCTGCGTACTCAAGACATCAATGATGTTTTTCTTGTAAAAACATTTTTTTCTATTATCGTCTAATGCAATGCTGTATGGAACATCGACTTTTTGAAAACCTTGATCTATTATACTATGAGTAAATGTTTTGTCAACAAATTATATAAATTTCTTCAAATTGCTTATTTAGTCGTAAACAATGTCTACATTGAACATTTATTTTCGAAGAAACTGTATAAAAATGCAGAAGCAGAAGAACATACGTCATCTGAAAGTGCCAACAATTTGTTTGAGACAGCTGACACATAGCTCATTTCATCATCAGACCTAGATATGTCTGTTACATCGACGTTTAATATTGTATATGGTACTTCGTCGACTTCGGTTATGTCGGTGAGCGCCTCATAGATTGTAAAGCATAGAGCACATTCTCTCCACCTGTGCGGCGAATTGTTACTGTTCCTGCTGATTGTAATCGTTGCTTTTTCTTGTACTCACATGCTATTAAATGGCATTTGAAACTTGTAAATATGTTGTTGGAATATGGACAATACATAATATTATATTCAATTTGTTTCGTAACTATTTTTGTTGCATTTCATTTGAATTTTGAAAAGATGTCGGAAGTACCATACGGTGGGGACCACGATTCTGTATCGTCAGAAAGATTTCTATAGCCAAGCGTGGAATAGATTGTTCCTAAATTAGTAAATGTATTGAATAGATATAAAAAATGAAATGGATTCAAAGTATTTAATGCAAAATTCCAAAATTATAACAAGTTGTTAGAATTTTCAAATTTTCAAATTTTCAAAATTTTGAAACTTTGAAACTTTGAAGATATAAGGACGATATGATCGTTCCCATCATGAGGAGCAACTTCGAATTAGATAAAATAAGACTTTAACCCGATTCTCTGACAATGTGCCGTACAGAATCTGTACAAAATTTTCGCAATAGATGGTACAAAAGTAAACCCATTATCGTATCCTTTGTAATGATCTTTGTCCTATGAATCAGCATTCTCTGGATCATGTTCGTTTTCCTGTTATTGGAATTTCCATTCATAAGGAGCACGGATGGAACAGTAGTGTCTATGAAAAGGTTGTCATCGGTAGATTCCCATAGCCTAAACTATTTCTGAAATTTCTGAAATTGAAACAGTGCGGTTCTTGTGCACGTCTTCAATAAACATATGTGCTATTTTTTTGTGTGAAAAAGGGAACATCATTTCACTGCCTAAATCTTTGACTGTGTCATGAAGTGTCTAACGATGAACCAACCACGTCATAGTCATCAGGTTGAACAAACGCATTAATTATGCTGTCGAAAATTCCTTCTAGAGGTATGTCTTACTCTCCTTCTATAATGTTGTTAGCAGTATATGATCGCAAAATTGGTTTATTCAACAAACCAACATGGTGATCATGTAGATATTATTATTCCGAGTCCGAGGGTTAAACTTTGTAACCGATTGACATCTACTACTAGTCGTTATGGATTCGGCAACCAAATCCTGCTGTATGGCTGTAAAAATATTAAAGATACACAGCAAGATTTGGTGTTAGCATCCACAATGCAGAACCACCGCAGAGCACAAATCAAAAATGAGCAACGAAATGTGCTTATGATGTTAAAAGATAGAGCAAAATTTTCATCCATTCTCTGCGATATCCCCCGCCCATGGACCCCAAGTATTGAAACTATAAAGAAAGAGTATTTTTTCGATGTCCATAAATAAGAATCGACAGCAGAGGACAAATCCGAACTCCGCATAACCATGTGGTTATTAGGCATGATGAAGCAAGGAAAATCTGCACTAATTGTCAGCAATACCCACCGCCCTATGAACCCCGACTGTTAATACAGTACTGGAAGAAATTATGTTGGTATTCACCACGCGGAAGCCATCGCAGAGGATAAATCCGAACTCGGCATCACCATGGGGAAAATAGCTATGATGAAGTCAATTCAGCACTACTAATTTTCGATAGCCCCAGACCTATGGCACCGACACTGTATATTCCGGCACAGTTTTAATGGAAAAAACGAAAATTGCGAATACCTGAAAAGGAAGGGGCTGAAAAAGTATCTTAGTAAAAGTAAATGTTCAAAGTCTTCCTTTTATAGCACATTCCCGGAAATGAATTCCAGTTTAATTTACTTACTACCTTTTGTTTTCTAAAAACAATTCCTTTCTAATCGTTATAATTTTTTGAGCAACCGTTCAGTCCTTTCAGAAAAAGCAAACGGTCATATTGCATTGCTCAACACCATCGAATTTGATAAACATTTGTAAAGAAATTAGATCAAGTTGATCCTCTTCTGGATCCAATTTGATGGCGATAGATTTTACTTGAGGGTCACGCTCTACAACGGTTGCTACCACAATGGTAGCAACCGTTCTCATAATATTGAAAATAATTGTTGAACGGGTAATTTCTCCACCAATGTTTACCGAAATGGATGACGAGAGATTATAGTAGAGCAATTAGCACTAATACCAACATCTTCTATAAGTTATTTTCAAAATTATAAGAACGGTTGGCAAACGTTCATAAAATTTTGAAAACCTTTGTTGATCGTATAATTATCTACAAATGTATGTCGAATTGAAATGGTAATAGATTGTAGTTCAGGGTGGTAGCAACCATTCCTACAACTTTGGAAATTAAAGCAAAGTTAACATTTTTTGTCTTGGTATGGAAAATTCAAGAACAAATTATTTACAAAATTTCCCTATCCAGCTGGACATGATGTTTCAAATTCTTTTTCAATTTGTTTTGCAGTACATGGTAGCGGCTTTCATGGAATTATTACGACATGTATGGTTGCATTAATTAAAGAAGTAAGGCCACGTAAACATTATTACATGTGCTATTAACTGAACATTTGAAATATACTATCGTCATTGACACACGAAAAAGTTTGCACCATCATACTATTGCAAGATATTTCAACTTGCACCTCGGATGACTTTCCTCACCTTTAAGCAACCATCTCAATTTTCAATCAACCTAATGCCATCAAGATCAACATTAAACACTGATTCCTCGGCATATTTCAAGAAGTAGTACTTGTTGAAATATGTTGAGGGAAGTAATAGTATGACAAAGATTAGAGCAATTACACAGTTAAGAATTGGCCAAGAGTAAGGTAAGAGTGGTTTTACGTATTTGGACAGTCATATTCTTTCACATGGAGCCGAGGAATATATACATTATCTTTTGGATGGCGCAGAGTCGTTTTTTGGAAATCCAAGAAAGGCTATGTTCTATGCAAACCTATTTCATCATATTGGTCATGAATTCTTACAATAATTTCCTATAATCCGGTCTTATGGACACTAATAGTTTTGACTTGAAAGAGGAACCAGTTCCTTCAAAAAAGAAGGGACTAATGGCAGCGCCAATTTCGGAAACAAGGAAAATAATGCAATGTAGCAATGGAATGTTTTGCCATCACATGAAATTGGTCGCGTAACAAGCCCGGGACACAAATCACGCGTTCATAATCTATACACACCATAATTGTCAAGAAAATATGGGAATGTGTCCTCAACCCAGCAGGTGATGGTGAGAGTGGTAAAAATGGAAATGTTGGAATGGGTGTACATGGTGGTCGTCCTTTGTCAACCAGAAGGAGGAAACTGAAACAGTATAAACCCATAATTGTAGAAAGTGATGATTAATTTGAATCGCCGGTAAATACCTCTCCCAGGATAGATGTTGAAACCGTTCCTGCAAATAAATTAGGGAAAAACTGTAATGAGAAAGATTTTTGGAAACGACCTTATAAACAAGCCCATGCATGCGATGATGGAAAATTAATGCAGACCAAGACAAAAAACCCTGGACGGTAACCATTCCCATGAATAAATGCACATCTCTATATACAACCGTATGACAACGAACCGTCTTCATCGATACCACCACCCGGTGGTCATATGTTGTGTAAGGAAATGATTAGTAAATGTGAATATTTCCTGACTATAGAGCACATGTTACTACATCGAAAACTTTCAATGTTAGATTTAGAATCAGTTCGAGTAGGAGAAAGGATGGCACCTCGCAATCAGCGGAAGAAGCTGGTAGCACTTGAAGTGGTTAGCAAAAACAAAAAATAAAGTAGCAGAACTATTATCCATAATACAGAAAAGAACATTGCTGAGGCATGCATTAATTCCGGATCAACATCGTGCTCATATATGTTTTTCGTATTAGCATATTTTTGAAATACGAATCTGAAATATTTCTCGGCTGGTTATAAGCAAATAAATCATATTGAGATATTAAACCACCACTACAAACATGAAATATGGCTGAAACAACAAGGTTAAAGTCTCACTGCATTAGGCATTGAATTCTTCAACAAGAAGAAGGAGAAGTTGGACATTGATGGATATTGAATCTTGGATGGTATGTGTGATCCATTTGATATCGATGAAAACATGAAAGCCCACTGTATAGAGGCATTTTATGAACACTGGTATACCACAGATAATTGAAGATTTTTTGCTGAGATCGAAGACTTTTTCCTATTGGAGACGTGCTGCAATTTGATATCAACAGAGAATATTGTAGTCCAATTATCAAGAATGGAGAATCTGGAAACGATAAAACTGATAGAGACGGTGAGTTTGCAAATATGCAACTACAATAATATTTCATCACAAGCGCCTGGAAGGTCATCGCGACACTGTAAACTCGTAAAACGACGACGTATTTCATTGAACTTATAAATTTCATGGTTAGGTTATTTTTTGAATTCAAATAAACAATGTAAATAACGGACTGGAATTCCAATCTTAGGCAGTCTGTTTCTACTCGCACTGGCCACGGCAACACGTTTATAATGGCTTTGATGTTACAGACGCTGGTTCTCCGGTATATTTCAGAAATGAAGAATGTACCTCTATGGATAGAACCTGAATCCTATTGCTATTTCCATATTAGTGATGAAGAAATTACCGACTTGCGAGTTGTTATGCAATGGAAGAACTACACATTTTCGCCCAATCAATTTCCTTTGGACATGATTATGTGTAACATGCTCGTCCAGGATGGAACGGCACCAGTAATTTCATGAGATACCATATGTAAGTAATGACGCACGACAGAAAATTGATAGAGGGCATCTCATATGCAAAGGGTCGCCGATACACTAGGGGGTGAGCTTCAACCTAATCTGACATCAGGCAAGATTAAAGTAGACGATCAGGTCGGAATGGAAGTGATGATGGTGATGGTAACCTCAATTGAATTGAATTATTCAGATGGAAGTTGACGATAACTAGGACGGGGATGCAGTTGTCCAAGAACATCCGTTGGGATGACATAATTCTATGATTCTAGTTTAGTTTCCATTTATACGAAAAATTCATCAGTTTAATACGTCACAATACTATAAAACTTACATAATGTTCTACAAGTACATTACGGAAGGTTTAACAGGTGTAGTACATTATTTAGATGCTATATTATAGCATATTAATATTCCATAAAACACTCCATATGGTGTTGTAATTTTTGAAAATATAAACAAAACTTGTTACCAATTATGTGGGTCGCGTACAAATAGTTTCACAGTACTCGGTACGAGATATTACAGGTGTGATCGAGATACAAGAATATAATTTTCAAAAATTAC
Organism: Odonthalia washingtoniensis; assembly: GCA_032358235.1. Taxonomy (NCBI): domain Eukaryota; phylum Rhodophyta; class Florideophyceae; order Ceramiales; family Rhodomelaceae; genus Odonthalia; species Odonthalia washingtoniensis. The sequence goes on from JAULBU010009979.1 coordinate 15,941, forward strand.
TACTCCGTATGCAGTTGTATTTTTTGTAAATTCAAATTCAAAAATTCAAAAGTTCAAACCCAGCCACTCCTGGAATTTATTCGATTTGCAGATCCATAAACGACCATTAGAAAACGAAAAAGGACTGGGTTTTACATCATATCAACTTCCTTTGGTAATAGATAGACTAAATTGTGGACTGGTACAAAAGTTTTCCCATCTTACTTTACACTACAACTTCTATCAACATTAATGGTTACCAAAACTTGTTTAGGCACTAAAACATATTGCACGTACTTAACATACATATTGGCTGATTGATAACGTCATTCAGCATTATGAAAATACAATAAAATCAGAGATTGGAACATACACGTAATGCAACTTTTCACACCACCTATCAACACGCACCCAACATACGAGACGTCCGTTATGATTCATTTGTTTGAAACCATTTATTGAATTGCAATGTATTGGAGAAGTTTTGTACTGTGCTATCAGAAATTTTTATAACTGTATATTATTTTAAATTTTATTGACATTATTACTATTGTCATTTCAAGGCTTTTTTCAACGATATGTCCGTTTCGTTCGATTTTTCTTTATTAATTTTGAAATAATCCATATTTCTTCTGCCAATTTTTCAAAAATATGATAAATTTTTTTAAACAGTAAATTTTTCTCTTCCTTCCGCTTCGCCTACCCTTCTGAAACAAATTTCATTGACAACAGATCATGGTACAGAAATCAGCGCACGAAGTTTTATGCAGGACAGAATGAACGGGCCATTTGTTACATTTCCCATTCATCTCTTTCTGCCAAATTTGTAGAATTTTTTACAGTACACATACACTGAAATATCCGGTGCTTGAAGCAAATGAATTACACATGCGTGCACTCTTCCGAAATTTGAAATCCAGCCGGGACTAATAATTTCATATATTTTTCACAGTTCTTAGGCAAATCTGAAGGCCTCATAAATTCAATCATACACAATTTCTGTGCCCAGAGTTAATTCCCCATACAATTTATCTTCAAACTTCGTGAATGCTTCTGTCAGTTACCGTCCGTAGCCATTTAAACTTTTTTGTTTCGTATATATAACCTACACGGACCCACAAAATTCTCATCGCCTAGTTCATATTTAATCCACCCAAAACCTACGTCCTTTAATTGGAGTAATTTCGTTCCGGAAACACAGACGCTCTATACAGTTCGACAAAATTGTTATAGGAACTAAACATTTATGTTTCAATTATCATGGACAATGTCGCTCACACCTTGGAGTGACCGAACTGAAAATTGAAAACGATCAATCAAGTTAAGGTGGCCGCCAGAACGTCAATGTGCTAGAATGTTTGACCGTAATAATTGAGCTGCGATGGTTGGAAATAGAGCTAAAATTAAAGGGGTGTCAAGTTTCTGTCTAAATTGGTACCCAGGTTGTATTATTCTTGACAAATATAAGACATTCGGGAACGTCAAGGCTACAACACCAGCCACCGTATCGGTAAAATGTCAGTGGCAGTTTCAAATATAGTTGGATTTTGTATGGGTATTATCGAATATGACATGCTCATTTTCTGTCAAGGTTTTAAGATTCATTCGGTGTTGGCGAGTCTAACACCTGAGAAGCAAGAGAATACAACATGGTTTTGGGTCAGTTTTGGCGGTACTGTAAATATAGAAGTATCACTATATATATATATAGAGAGAGATATATAATGAATCAATTATAACCAGTTTTATTAGACTACATACTCGCATAACTACAGATCCCCGGTCGTTATGGCCGGAGTCATTACCAAAACAGTGATATAAGAAGTTAAAACTATCTTCCGAGATACGGAGAAGTTCCTCTATATTTTCCACAGAGTTCTTCCCAGCTACAAATATAAGCCCAGACATATGAATCCAAGTACTTTTGATAGTGCTTTGGGTATCTCCTATTATTTACGGCAAGCTACTCATCCTTGAAACGAGTTTTGCAGTTCTAATATGTTTTGAACTTCATATATGTTTTGATAAATTATTTCTTCTATCACGGCAAGAACACGTAATGGCCAACACCTCCTAAAACAGTATATTTTGTATAAAAGGAAACCAGAAACCGGTGCAAACTCCTCAATTAGTATCCAGTTTCAAGTAGTGCTTGGCCTATTACTAAGACATATTGAGTTATTAAATTCAAGGCGTAACACGTTATTCCAATTTTCTGAGGGCGCCTTTAGAAAATATATGCTCGATATTACGAACAAAAATCTAAAAACAACATATCTTCGACATCACATAACACCACATGGGTTCAGAAGATGAAAGTTACTAGGGTCTTTTAATTAAAAGAATTGACCTAGCATGTATCAAAGATCAAGAAAGATGGGAGAGAAAAGAAACGATATACAGCAACTCAAAGGAAGCGAACGATATTGTAGCTCTTCGAAGCCACTTTTGTCCACACTAGACCACCACTCTCCTGACTTCCTCGCTACTAATATCCCAAAAATGGAGGATGAAGATGCAATCCTCTCGGCTCCTGCCCAAACTCCTGTCATAAAATTCCATCTTCGTGGATTATGCCGCGACTATTGCCCACAGAATGCAGACCCACGAAATCCTCCAGATTGTCCAGATAAAAACAACTATCAAGACATATAAAATACCTAAAATCAATGCCATCAACAGCCAATACAGTCTCTGAATTTTGCCTAAATAGAACAAGCTATATCTCGCCATTCCACAAATCGTAATTTTAGTGGGGATCACGACGAGAGTACTTCAAATACTCTCACAGATTACGCGTTCTTCTCTAGGAAACTGTATATGGACTAAACAAAAATCGCGACTTTTCTCCAAACGTTTAATAGAGCCATCCAGGACGTCCTTCGTCTCTAACTATGATGATTGAATAGCATTTTAGGACATCATTAGGTTCACGAAAATCGAGTTTGACCTCAAAACCTTGTCAACACAGTCTCAGTCTCGTCACGAAATTTTGAGCGTGACGACGTTCATGCCTGAAAAAGAGATCACTGACCATTGTATCGGACTTCCTCAACTATACACTTATCCGAACAAAATCAACTCACATTTTACCGTCATCCTTTTCAACAATAAGTAGAATATGAAATTTCTATCAACCGCCGTAGCATCATTCAACTGAGCCTCAATACCTCTTGCGAGTGAACTTTCTTGAACACTCAACCTTCAATCATGTATAAAGACCGTCGAATATCACTTTACAAGAAGAAATTTTCTTCATAGTCGATTGGGAAAACAAAACGTCGTCAACCACGTGGTTTGTTTAAGACGGTCAGCGTCCCTCAAACCGCTTTCGAAATCGAATAATCACATCTGGTCATAATAAATAGCACTACAACAAGTTTCCTTATAAACCTGCCAACACAAACAACAGAAAGAATGTTAATTCACTACTACTTTGAGCATCGAGATAAACAGGATAAACACGGGGAAAAGAATTCATGTGATATGTTTAATTGACACGGTGAAGAAAAATATGATATCAAACATACTCCCACTACAAGGTCAGATATGCACTTAAATAACGAGGTGCTGCCCACTTAAAGAAAGATGGTTACAAATACAGTAGAAAATATATACTTGTAACGTAGTTAAAGAAATTAGAGGGAATGAAGAAATATCTTACACGTGTAAAACTCGAATGACACTCCAGAATGAAAGATATGAAAAAGATGATGATCTGAGCTCGGAAAGGAAGAGAAAGAAAGTTGCAGAATTGATATAAACCCCCGTCGCCTAAAAACGAAAACCCGAAGCCACTGGGAACCTTCACTTTTACGAAAGACGTATCAGACAAGGAAGCCACCGAGTGTAAGCTGGGAGAAATCCTAGGTGTATTAGATGTTGGTTACGAGCTAGCGTAATTTGCAGCGGTAAGTAGCATCGACCGCGAATTAGGGTCGATGAGGCGTAGCCATAAGCTGACGTCAGTCTATGAGTCTGTAAATCGATTAAATAACGTAACGGAAGGACAAAGAGGCTACCAGTTCATCAGAGCGTGACCGAAACAGAAGAAGAGAGAATGGACAGCTAAGATCAAGAAATGAAGGGAAGAGAAATATCGATACAGAAATAAATGTTAGTTCCTTTAGGAAGTTTGGAACATGGGAGGATTGAACCAGCCAGGGGATATTAAAACAGTAAATACAAAGTACCTACGAGAGACTCGAGAGTTATAACTGTTACACAAGCAGAACGCGTATGATGGCTCTTCACTTAAGACCAGATGCAAGAAAGGGTGGTCATGCGAAAACCACCCGTCAATAAGCAAGAATTGCTGGGAACCAGCACCATAAATCCCAAAGAATCATCCACGGCAACTGCTGAACGACAAGATAGTACAAGAACATACTCCAAAGGATAGAAAGACCACTGGAACCTAGAGCAAGGTAGAGAAGGACAAGGAACCCCACTAGGGCCAGAGGGTAAGAAGAACCCTTCCTACAAAAGAGATTAAGACTACAATCGAAAAAGAGGCTCCACCCGATGATGTAGATATTAATAAATAATTCCTAATAAGTCGAGATTAAAATGAAAAAATAATAATACTAATTGACTAACGACAAACAGATAACCCAGAACCTTCAGACGAACTAGCACCAGAAGAACGATGGAACCTATACAAAAGAGCAGTGCTTGATAATACCACAGAAATTTTATCTGCATACGAGGATTCGTCACTCAAAGAAGACGAATTTTAGATGGATTTAAGGACATATTTTGCCCAGAAGCTATACGTTAATTGGCAAGACCGATGATGACAGTATGGTCAGATTTTCTGACATCTAGGGACATCCACATCGACGAGAGTGGTCGGAAGAATCGTTCAAATGCCCTGATTAAACTACTATATCGAAGGATCCACATTTACGCGAGAAGATCTGTTCACATAACAGCAAATATACGGACCAAATATATCAATACATACCGCATTCACCAAAACTCCACCAATATCCGAAGAAGGGGAACAATAGTCACCTACCAGACTCAGATTGGAAGATGATCCTGAAGCAGAAAAACATAAGAACCAAGAATACAATACAATAAATCCACCAGACTACCTCCATATAGACCATGAATCAAACTATACAAGCAAGGAGTTCCGACAAGCAGCGCTCAACGATGGAATACAAATTTAATAGGAACCAACAGAGACGCCAAGTGCTATAGGTACAGTTGAGAGGTACCATGCCCCTCTGTGCCGCGCATGTAATACCATTCACGACAACCTGGAAAGACCTAGATCAGACTACTTCCTCCTCAAAATGGCCACCTTTGCGGTAAACACTATCAACGGCCCCGATGGTCTCTGCCTAATGTTACTCTTCCACGGTGCAATTACGCGCCCGGCATACATACCACTCACAACTTATCAACATAAACGTGCAGAAATAATCTAAATGGCAACAAAAGAAGATATGAAAGAACAAGAAAAACGCAAAAGATCGTTCAGCTTAACGAACAAGGGAGGACCATGAGCAACGGAAATATCATTTGAATTGTGCAAATTATCGGCTGGGAGAGATGTTCCGGTCTTTTGAACGACATTCAAAACATGGGAAAGACCACATAGATTAATTTCCATCGATGGTTAGACGGTTGTAATACAGACGACACGTTCCAGATGCCTTTTTCACTCCACGAGCGTCAAACAGGTAATGAAATCACAATTAGATCTAGTTGACAAAGAGGAAAACAGCATCAACGATGTCGTTACTATGAGCTCAAAGACTTTTAAAAATGAAGACAATAGGAATTGATGGGTGTAATAAAGAATAGTACATTCCACTGAATGACAGACAATCCCCACACGAACAAGAAAAATCGGCAGTCGTTTCATAGGTCAAATAAAACCGCCAAAAACGGGGATTAAGCTCAAAAGCCTATTAATAGTGCAGCATTGGAACTATATGGAATCTACAGAAATAGAGACAAAGGTTCTGACGATACACCGCTACACCCAAAGACTTCTGATGGCGCTGACTGTCTCAATCCCCTATGTGAAAATCCTCACGCGAGATATTTCTCAAGCATACGTCCAGATTCACACGGATTTAGAACGCACGGCGTACATCTATGCACAAAAAGAAATGAAACTAAGCGGGAACATGGTACTAACAGTTGTGAAACTACTCTTCGGGATACCAGAATAGTATCTGCACTGGTACGTCACATACATGGACCATCATATCAAAGAACATGATCTGACAAGAATATGTGCAGACTATTGTGTACTGATACGGAGAAAAATGGTATATTGGACGGACTCGTGGCACTCCAAGTAGACGACTCATTATCGTTAGCATCGACAGAGCTTTTGAAATACGAAGAAGAGGCATC
>JAULBU010009990.1:0-24502 GCA_032358235.1 Odonthalia washingtoniensis
AGTCGACAAATCATTTGCTGTACATACACAGTAGGAATAAATGAACAGTCCCCCATTTTAGAATCGCGGAAGTCGCGAGAAAGGTAGACCCATTGTTCAATAGTAAAGTTACACAAATTACTAGGCTGTCAATTTCTTTCTGTATGGCAGGTGCAAATTATGGCATATTTTTACGTGTGTCCTATGGTTGGAGACTATCAGTAAGACATATTTCGGATTCCATCAATTCAGAAAAAATTTGGTGTGTAGATGACATCATATTGTGAATAATTTTACAGTACCTATTAGAGAGCATAGCAGGACAACTATAATACGGACGTAATTGATGAATAGAGTGTTGGATTTGGTCTCCATTGCGGTCGATAAATGCCTATTTATGAACTATTTTGATAATTTTGAATGGTCCAGACCATTTTATGCGTTCTTTTCGCGGTAAACAAGAACTTGATCACCTGGTTTGTAAATATGACCCAAATAATTAGGCAAGTTCGAAGTCAAAGCGTACTGTACACGTTGTTCGCATATGATGGTTTCCATTTCTTTTCTTGCTGCTGATAGTGCGTTCATACGGTCTATTGGGGTGTTTTGTATTTAGAGCGGGAAAGCGAGGTAAAATTTCATAAACCAGAAGTGATGGTACCAAACCATTTGTATTCATGGTGTCGTTCATGGCTTTATTGGAGAGAGATTGTGCCATTTCGAGATCGTATGCTGGATAGTCCATTCATTCGAATTTTATTGTATATTCTTCTTAATGGGCTGTAATATTTTTCTCCGGAACCAATAGAATTGCGACTTTTGACACCACTAAGTTCAAGTTGAATACCAGTAAGTTTAGTATAATCTGAGAAGGTTTTAGATGTGAAATCAGATCCTTGGTCAGCCGTAAATTTATCGGGATATCCCGTGTATATCGATGTCCAACACAAAATAAATGTGTACCAAATGTTTTCAGCAGTGCAATTTGTTAAAAATTGAGCAGCCCCGAAGTTTGTTGTATTGTCCAATATATGTATAACCGGTTTGTTTCCTTCTACGTACATCAGATCTAGTGAAACGGTTTGGTTGAAGACGATTTTTTCAGGCATAGTTACTTTAAAGTGACAAGGACGAGGGGTAAAATGTTGACATGTTTGACACGTTTTGCTAATATTTTCTAATCATTTTCTAGTTTGCGCTGTAGAATGATCTGTATGTGTACTACAAATTAAGTTGAACAATTTAGAGTGCGTGGAATGGTAGAGGTGTTTGTGTAATTTGATGAGCTCTAGCTTCGTGAAAAGCATTAACGATTAAGTAATCACAGGTTAAATATAGATGTCCAAATTTTCTAGCAATAGGCATTTTCCAGTGGAATAATTTGCTTACGAGGTGATCATCGACATTGTCAACAATCAGTTTTTCTTTATCAAGCAAGTCTAATCCAATGAGCATGGGAACATTAACATCCACATCATCCATAGTAATAGTAATAAAACTGTTATTTGTTGTATGAATTCTAATTTTTATGCGACCAATACTAGAGACCGCACAATCTCCAAATTTATAGACATGTGCATTTTATGGAAGGAACTTTCCTACGCCGGACATTTTAGCATATGATTGGGCCTGAGATCTACCAGTAACAGACTGTTGGGCACCAATATCTAAGCAGCATCCTTCGAAAGAAGTTTTTGAATATGTAGATGATGTTTTTGTTTGGACACGTAGTATGTCGATTGTGCTTGATATGGTTTCAGAATTATCTATTCGTTCATTCCAATTGATGTTGAATGTCTTTGATGGCTCGTCAATTGATTCTATGAAATCAGCTAAGTCAGTACTGTGTAATTCAGTCGATTTGTGGGCTTCTGCTTGAGCAAAAATGTGCTTATAAGTAGCGTAAAGAGTACTGTTTTCTTTAATTGGGTTGAATGTATCTGAAAATAGTACTGGGGAGATATCTTCGTCAATGTCTTTGGAATTCACGAAATCCAATAAGGTCTCATGTAATACTTGTTTGTACACCTTGTCATCATTATTGTGGTATTTTTCCGCGTAATAACGAAGTCTGTTGGCAGCTACAGGTGATGAGTTAGGAGGTTCTGTGAAATCTGGCTTGAGATGATTGAGGCTGTTGCAGTTACAACATTTCTTGGCAGGGTTAGATGGCTTACTAAAGTTTTTACTGTAATTGGCCTTTATTTCTTGAGACTTATTGGGATGTTTATAAATAGGTTGACCTGAGGCAAATAGAGTGGAAATAAGTGCAGAAGGTTCTAGATTGGTAGGAAATACGGGTGTCGAACTTGATATTCTACTGTCACTAATAGTAGCAAGATTTTCTTCTTCTTGAGCTTGTATAGCCCCGTGAATTTTTGCAATCAATATCGAGTAACTGATTTCAGAATTTGCGGTAGTGTAAAGAACTTCACAAGCCCATGGCTGGCCAGCAACTGCGCGACGGAGCTATTCGACCTTGGTGAAATCATTGGGATAAGGTTCAGGTGCACGATGCGCATTATTGAGGATGAATGAGTGAAGTTTATTTAATGCTTCAGTGAGTGTAGTATCTTCAGTCATGGAACGCGTGAAACAGGTATTCTGCAAAGTACGATAATACATGAACTGTTTTGACGGGGGATTAAATTCATCTAGAAACAAGGTAACCGCTTCCTCAAGTGATTTACATTGTTCCAAATTTTCGTGGTAGAACACGAGCATGTATTCTTTAAGGAGAGGGTGGAGGTATTGGACTGCAACGTTGTCCGATATGTTGAAGTCTCTTAGAGCATAAAGATATTGTGTGATAAAGTCTTCAAGGTTTTCGGTGCCAGTGAATTTTTTTGTGGAACCAGAATACCATTAAAAAGGCATCTTGATGTCATTGTCTTCCTTCGTATCTTGTCTACTGTATCTGCCGGTGTTGAAGAATGTTGACTATTGTAAGCATTAGCAATTAGGTGTAAAGCAAGATCCTGGTCTGAACAGCGACAAATAATGTGGACAACAATTAACACAACACCTTTTGGCATATCCCCAGGGAACGGAACATTTTTTTGTTCTAAAAATGAGACGATCAAACGATATATGAAAGGATTAGAAGTGATATCTGCATTAAACAACATGTAAGCATTTACATCTTCGGATAGAATATTAAGTAGTGCTACTCCAGATAAGTTCGAGTCCGAGTAGTTGGATAGTGCATAGATAAGATCCTTTTGTGATTTGTTTGATATTTTCCTGATTCTATGAGAAACGTTAACATTAGGGAGAAGGGAAGGAGATGATTGTTCACCAGATATCGAGCCAATCGGAGAGGAGGACATATTTTATTAAATTTTCTTGCTAAAGATATTGAATTTCTTGCGGTGAGATGCGCCAGATAAATGCGTTTGAAAATTATGAGGAGAGAAGGATTTATTGCAAAACGAGCAATAAGGCTTGAAATCAGGATGAGTTGAATGATAGCGGGCAATAGAATTAAAATGTTGTGGGCAAGAAAAATGTCTGTTGAAAACGTGTGGTAATTTTGTTCCGACACTGCAGACGTTACAGGAATACGGTAACTCGTCGTTTTGTCGATTTTAAATAATTGTGGAACGCCGGGGACAGGGAAAAATTTCGTTCTAATAGGTTTGGATATATTTAAAGTCGCTGATAAATTTCTATGTTCTATTCGTTTTTATCGTGTTTTGCTTCCACGTGTTTCACGAGAGCTCCTTTGGAGAGGCGGTGAAGACAGGATGTATAGTGGCGAACGACGTGGGGTGGGTTCTGGCAGGGTAGCGGGTACAGGCAATATCTCCGTATCTGAAAGTACAGTACGAGTATTTTCGAATAGAGTGTCTCGATTTTCTTGGTTAAAACAAAGATGATTGATTGTACGGTTCAAAAGATCGTCTGTAAATGACACTGTAAGGAAATAATATCGAGATAAATTCAAATGCAAAAGAAAACTGTCAGAACTGTGCACAATGCAACTAAGTAGAGGCAATTTTAAATATATAGCAAAATGAATCCAATCACCAAATATATATACGTGAGGATTGGGTGGAAGACACTTTCGTAAGCCTGACATGGTAGAATATTCCTGGGCATGAGCTTTTCCTGTAACGGATTGTTGTGCACCAATGTCTAAGCAACATCCTTAAAAAATAGTTTCTGACGACGGATATGAATCTTTCGATTGTTCACGTAGTATGTTAATCGTATCAGACTCTTTCTTATTGTCATCCATTATGACGGTCCAATTTACGTTGTAAGTTGTCAAATATTCAGTAGAATCAATAAAATCTGCCAATTCACTATTATTGTGCTCGGTGTTGGGCAAATAGTTTCTGAGAAGTTGCATAGAGAGTATTATTTTCTTGTACAGTATCTAGTTAATCTGCAAAAGAATTGGGGAAATAACTTCCTCGTTAGTTTGTGAATGTGCTAAGTCCAAAACTGTCTCATGCAAAACTTGCTTGTAAACCTTTGCATCTTTTTTGGAATATTTATCAGCTTAGTACCGAATTCTGTTGGCAGTAACAAGAGCGGTATTTCGAGGCTCTGTACAATCGGGTTTGAGATGATCCAGGCTATTATAATTCTAACATTTTTTTATTGGAGTGGATGGTGTCGTAGAAGGACTATTGTTTTGTTGAATTTATTTGATTGTTGAGATGAATTTGGGCGTCCATACATAGGCTGACCAGAGGAAAATAGTTTTGTAATAGGCTTAGTAGGTTCTAGGTTGTATGGAAAAGAGGGTTTCGTCTTTCTGTGTTATTGGCTGTGTTTTTGCCATTTATAATTGCTAAATGTTTCTCTTCTTGAGCTATAATAGCTCCATGAAGTTTTTCAATTAATTCCGAGTAAAAATATTAGAATTAGTAGTAGTGAACAGAGTTTCATGAACCAATTGCTGACCAACAACTGTACGAGGAAGGTAATAAAACTTCCTGAAATCATTACGATATGGTTTAGGTGCACGATATGCATTATTTAGGATGAACCAATGGACCATAATTAACGCTTCGATGAGTGTAGTATTATCAGTCATGAATCGCGTGAGACAAGTATTTTGAAAAGTTGATAATACAGGAACTGTTTCGATGTTAGATGGAGGATTAAATTATTCTTCAAGCCTGGAAATAGCTTCATTGAGTGATTTTCAATGTTCCAAGTTTTCGTGGTAGAATGCTAGAGCGTCTTCTTTTAGAAGAAGATGGAGATATTGTACAGTAACATTATCTGGAATTTTGAAGTCTCTAAGCGCATATCATATTGAGTTAGGAAATCGTTCAAATTTTGGGTACCTGTGAACTTTTTTGTGGTGTGAGAATATCTTTGAAAAAGCATCTTAATTCCGTTAACTTGCTTGGGTTCCTTCTCAATTTTATCATACGTAGTTGTTACATGACGATTATTGTAATCGTTGGCGATAAGGCGTAAAGAAGTATCAAGATTTGTGCCATTGCATGAAGTATGGGCTACCATGAGCATAATACCTTTTGTCATATTTTCTGAAACTGGAACATTCTTCTGTTCTAAGAAGGACATTATACAACGATATATGAACCGATTTGAAGTAATCTAGGGATGAAACAACATGTAAGCACTTAAATATTAGTACGTCGAGTAATTCTTGTCCTGCTTAATTGGAATTGGAGTAGTCTGATAATGCACCAATAAGATCCTTCTGATATTTATTTTAAATAGTCTTCATTTAATCAAAGTAGTTCATATTTTGGCGAAGGGAAGGAGTATAATTATCACTATTCTCTCACATACGGGGAGTGTAAGACATGTTTCATTTATTATTTATTAATTTTCAGTGAAGGTTCCGGATTTCTTTTGATGTTTATATCCAGATAAATGCCACTTGAAAGTATTAATGGAAAAAACTTGAAATTATTAATGGAAAATGACTTGTTACAAAACTGGCAATAGGTTCTGAACGTACTAATGGTAGATAATTGACGAGAAATCGAATCAAATTGTTCTGGAGGTGACAAATGTCTGTTGAATACTGTTGGTAATTTTGTACCGATTGCAAATACATTGTAGGAGTAAGGCAAATCGTTATCGACGTCAATGTGAAATAGTTCTGGGTGACGTTTGATTGGGAAGAACTTGGTGCGACATGGTTTTGAAATTCGGTCACCCGTATTTAATGTTGTTCTTTTAGTTGATTTATTATTTATCTTGTCTGTATGGGTACTACAAGGGTTAATTATTATTTCTGATGGTATAATATCTTGTGTTATACTATGTCCTGTATCTTTCGGTACAATCGATTCACGGGTTTGGAAGATTGTGTTTGAAGGATTGATGGTTTGTTATAGAAGTTCGTCTTAAATTGACTAATCCTTGTTCAAAGAATAGTTCTTTGACACTGTAAATATCAATCAAAAAAGTGAATAAAGAGAAATAAATTTAAATTTCAGAATACTATTCGGGCATTTAAATTTATTTGCACAGTAGTACTGTGCCCGATGTACGAAATATCTTCAAATTAAATATCAATCCGAGGAAATCATATTCTTCAAGTGATCTTTTGGACGAAACACAGTGTCAGAATCCCACTTGTAATATTTTGCCAGACTTTCGTCGACACATCTGTTTAAGTAGGTGGGAAATAGTTACAGGAGGGATTCTTTACTTCAAGTTGCCTGTCCTACTCACACAATTTTCACAATACCGAAACTTACTTGTGCAAAGTTGAGATGTTTTTAAAATGATTACTTGAAAATTATACCGCTTGATATATGGATTTTGTGTTAATATTATTGAAATATTTTGTAAACAACAAAATATGAATAAAAACCTAGAAATATGTATATATATTTTTTATATTACTATTATTTGTTTTATAATCAAAAACTTAAAAACATTCATCTAATATTAAAAATGGTAATACATTTTGATGTTAATATATATATTTGATGATTTTTTTCCTGATAATTGTTTATGATGATAATGATATAGTGATGATGACGATGATGACGGTGATGATCTTTTTGATGATTATTATTATTAAGTCGCAAATTGAGTTGATTCGCGAATATCATTCAAAAGAGACGAGGTATGGGGAAGAGGGAAGAGAATATAAAATATTAGTTATAGTGATGAGTAAAGACCAGACGAGTTAAGTCAAGTCGTTCAGAGAACTCTCTTTATAGGAAAAGGAAGGGCTCTGTCCGGCGCAATACAACTAAAAAGAGCGGTAAAGTAATGAGTAGTAGTCAGAGATTACTACGTGTACGCGACTGTAGTCGACATACTGTTTGTTCCGTAACTTTGTGAAAAAGGTACGATGTAGACAGGTTTAGTTGCTCTATGACTTAGAGACGAACGTACAATTACTGTCTGTATATTGCAATTCACATAACAAATACCGTTCCAATTCTACTTCAATATTGGCAGATGCTTCGTTCTGATTACGTAGTACATAAATTCTTCTCTCTTATGCTGATTGCACGATGAGTTCATCCTCCCTTTTCATAATTCCATCGACAGCTGTAGCTGTAACATTACCCAAGGAAGAGTTGCCGAAGAATACATCTATACTGAAACTGACGTATAATAGTCGTGGTTCTATTAACATCCGGGGGTCGTACAGCGCCAAGGGGGTATCCTTGTTTGTGTGAATACAGGGTTACAAGTGTCCTGAGTGTAGGTGGAGGTAGGGGGTTACACATGTGCTTAATGTAGTGAACGTGATATGGATTAGTGATGGCAGAGCTGACAAGAAGTTCTACTGTATAGTGGAATTTTATGCACGTAGCAAGATTAACGGATTAAAGAGAAGGCGAGTATCAGTCAGCTATGGTAGGATGGCAATAGAGAGACCATTAAGCCAGCAAATAGGACCAAATACATGGGTAGTTATTATAGTGGATTAGAGAAGGGAGGACGCGCACGAATTGATATCAATACCGATTTGTTCACCTTTTGACTACGGTATCAATGCCTTGGGTCGGTAACGATTATAAGCAAGTGTTTATTAAATCGCTGGGTGTTCATATAGTCTCCTATTGGGAAATAGAATATTTTGAACGGGCGAAACATTAGGCAATTCTGTTCATTCGGATTTCAATAAATTATCGATAATGTTCATTTTGGTCCAAAATATTTTCTGGATGTACCAAAAATCGATGAAAACTTAGACATAGTACTAGCTGGGAAGAAAATTTCAAAAGTTTTCAGCCTCATTTTTTTTGTAAACTGCCGAAATGTTTTTGGCTTGCAAGGGACATGCTAAAAATGCCGTGAGTGGAAAACATTTACTTTTTGGCCATGTCGAGAAGTTTTGGGTCAAATTGAAAAAACATTTTCATATGTGAGGGATATGCGAAAGTCTGTGTCTCGTTATCTCTAATACTTCTAATTCAAATAGTGACTTCACCCTACTTTGATCAGGGTGCTTTATATATTTGAAATAATGATGATTGGAAATTTTATTAGAACTGTACTATATTGATGTAAGTAGAAAATAATGAATTCTTGACTACCTAAATTAATGTAGTACAATTCATGTATTACATGTTTTTCAAAACTTTATGAGACAAGGTAGGAACGGAAGTCACTGTTATCAAAGGAAGTGATTATTGAGCCGATTATGACATGCGTATTGTTTCGTACCTACAATTATATTTCTGCATTCAATTTACTTTTCTTTCTATACTAAGCAAAGTAATCTCTTTGTCATTGATCGTCCAATTTTTCGGTGAATAACACAGATGTAATATGAATTGAATTGCAAATTAATTGTGCGGTTTTGTTTGACATATCCTTTCTATTTATTTACTAAGTAAAGGTTTTGCATACAAAATCAGTTTGGAGTGAAACAATAATTTTCCGAGGGTACATTGTAAATGGACTTAATGTTGCACTACTAAAAGTCCATCACAAAGGAATGGTTACGCTCTGCTTCTTAAATCGAAATCGAAATCATGTTTCATTTGTGATTAGGGAAATAATGAATAATCGGAGAATGCAATACTTTTTAATATTTGAAAGAATCAATTGTATTATCAACGATGTGATTAAGCGAATATTTATTCAGAATAAATCAAAAGAACGGTTACTGACTTTCAGTTTCTTTGAAGAAACCATGGTAGCCTTCTCCACCCCTTTCGCTGTAGCCTTATTTATTTCATATTCATATTCATTTTAGCTTCAATGTCTGTTTCTTCTTCTATATCCTCTTGGAATAAATTCATCTTCCTCCTGACCTATATAGGCCTTCTTTTATGCACTCTAAGATGTAGAGCATCGTATTCCTCATCCACCACCATCTTACTCTTCGATTTGATTTTTTTCCTTTTAGTCCTGGTTTTATTTTGGGTGTTGCAAACATTCATCATCTCATCATTTTCAAAGTCCAAGCCGACATCAAAATCCATATCTACATCACCATCTTTTTAATCCTGATCGACGAAGACATACGGCCCTCGATCCAATCCGCCCACAAAGGTTCAAAGGTTACTTAATTGTAACAGGGCCTTGGATCAAATCGTACCATAACGGAACGATCGCGCTTTGAGTAGAGACCACTTTGCACTTACTTTTATTCTCTTTATACACACGCATCCCATTTTATAAAAACCAAATACACTTTTTCTTACCTACATTTACGATCCACTTCCCGATTCCGCATCAGATTTGGAAAAACAGGTATTTTGAATCGGACACGCGACTTCATCGCAATAAATTTTCCCATAATTTTAAATAAAAGAATCAATATGACGTACTTCGTCAAGTCCACAACAGTTGAGATATCATCAAATAAATTGTAGCAACTTTATTATAACCACGCCACTCAATAATAACACCAACATCCCACGTGAGGAAGTACAATGAACGACATGGCGATTAACGTCATGGGTTTTCAAGTACTGAATAATTCTAAAGAAAATAAAAAATACAACCAATTTTACAACAACAGCCGTCAGTAGAAAACAGAACCTTTTGTGATTGCAAAAAATAACAGTCTGCCTCACCATGTTCTTGATCTGGAAGAATACGAACTGAATTCGTTCCAAGACTAATATCAATATCTATCACTAGTAATATCAACGAGTTCATTAAAAAAATTAAGCCAATTATAAATAACGTAATTAATTTCAAGAAGTGCTAGTAATGGGACCACCATCACGCATTCTAACTAACATACCAGTTCGTACTTATCTTACAGAATCTAATTGATCTTTAAGTAAACTACTCCAATTAACATGAATATCACGTTCTTTCGTATATGCTTCTTTACTGGTATTCATGTCAGTATCAACTAAATTATTAACTTGTGTAAGTACGGATTGTAGATTTGATGAAACTTTAGATATGAATGGTTGTACATGTGGCCGTGTAGTCCATGTATGATCGCATGTTCTCTACAACTTGCTCCAATCTTGATATTTTCTCACGACATAATTCACGTGCCGACATGAACTCCGGTAATAATTGTTCAGCTGCTGTTCCACTCTCATTATCATGTTGTTGTGCCTGTGGTTGATGATGATGTTGATGAGTGATTGCTGTACCTGTTCTCGAAGAAGAACGTTGAGGATTTGTTGTTAGATCTGGATTAGGGTTTTACATAGTTAAATAGAATGATAAATGACGAAGTACTGTCGCCGCTACTGCTGATTGTTGTGATTATGATTGAGTTGCATTATGTAGATCTGGAGTTGCAGCAGATCCCACTATGATGAATCCTGTGAGGGTTGGGTGAGTGCAAATGCGGATGATCTATGCCCAAGGAAACTCCCGAGATGCTACTATGACCTCATCAATCATTTCCTGCTTCTCCTTTTCCTGCTGCTACATGTGTCGGTCTGGTTCCGGGAATGGAAACTTTCACCGGAATAGTATTGAAACGCTCTTTCAATCTTTGGAATGCTTTCATGACAATCGGATTTTTTCTTTGCGACGATAGACGATGGCGTTGGTGATGGCGAAGTTACGAAAGGTGGACAAGATGGATGATTCCGTCGTGAAAGGTGGTGGTGACGAAGGGAGGTTTGGGAAGGATGCGGGGGTGGAAAGATAAAAATAAAGTTCATTTTATTATTTTTATCATCCGAGAGAAAACGTGTAACGGAGCATTTAATCGCAAGTTTTGAAAAAGATCTAGAAGTTTGAAACGTGTTGTAAGTTGATTTGTCTATCCGATACTGTAATAAATTTCTTAATAAAGTTTTGATTTCTTTTTGTGTTTTAACTTAAACAATGTTTCAAGAAATGTTAAAACAGAAACTTCTCCTTCTCGGCGTCAGCTTGATCAGCCCACATCGTGAAAAGTTTTTTGTTTTACCCGCCAACTTGATGTTACAGTCACCCTAATGTGGAGGACTCCGTGGTTCCTGGAGTCAAAAAATGTAGTTGTAAGTCGCCACCGACAAGGGTTTCTGCTGCGGAAGGTGCCCTACCCCGTTCCCCAGAAAATAGGAGGCGCGGTCCAGTCCAGTCCAGTCCTGTACTGTCCTATCCGCTTTAGGGAAAAAATGCTTTGGCCTCTCATTTTGGGGGCCAAATTTGTACATGTGTTTACTTGTAATCACAATCCAATAACTGACCAGCAAAACTACGATCCAAATCCAAATAGGTGTAATCTTGGCCACCGCGATCACTGCGGCTACCTCTACTGCCATCTCCTCCATCACACGACCACGACCACGATTATTACCAAGAGAATCCATGAATGGATTACGATCCAGCTCAATGACGATCCAAATTCAAATCTTTGTCATCTTGGCCATATGGATCATTTAGACTACCTCGAATACCATCTCCTCCATCACACGACTATGATTATTACCATTATTCGACCGCAACATAAAAAAATGCTCTTCTATATTTCTTCATCCATTTAGTGCACGAAAATATTCACGGATCCCGTCAATACCAACCCATTTGATGCCGATGGCATCATCCCTGAAACATATGGTTATCGTACTGTTCTCGAATAGCACACGTCTTTCCTGTGTCGCCTTATCCAATTAGGCTTCTTCAACACTCAATGCCGACCACATAGATACCATCACTCCCATATGCGAACCCATAACGCCTGCGCCTACTAATCTCGATGCGCCCATCTTTTATGAAACTGGTTCTTATCATGATGCTGATGTAAATAGGACCCCACTCGCATTGGATGTTAGAGAGGGCGAAAGTGCTTTACATACACTTGCTAATTTGTTAGATATTACTGCATTAGGCCCTTTGCATCCAAAATTTTATTCAATTATGCGTATCGTTCCTCCTTCTTTTATTAGACGCTCCGCTTTTTCAGCTCAACGTCACCGAAAAAAGCAATATCAATGGCATCATCAACAGGAACAACCTTTAAATTACTCGAATAATAATGTTAGTTATGCCAATGCCAATGCCAATGCCAATGCCAATGCCAATGCCAATGCCAATGCCAATGCCAATGCCAATGCCAATAATAATACCAATAATAATAATAATACCAATATAATATTAATATTAACTCTACCGATGTAGTGTCACCGTCAACAACATCTACTACGCTCGTTGCAACTACAATGCTTAAACTAATGAAATCTTTTCGAACAGCACGTTCCAATTTTCTTAGCCTTATAAAAAATGAGACGGCTTCTAGCGTACTTCGCTGTATTATCACTTTTGGATGTGACGGAAGTAATATGTATCGTGATGCTGAACCAGCACTATTATCATGGTATTGGGCAGATGACTTAATAGCCATATCAACAGGTATTGATCTTGACCGTATATGCGTATTTTAAGTCAAATGAATGGAACATATTTGGTGATCGCCATAGAAAGCAAATAGACATTCGTTATCTTCAATTTCGTCCATTCGCAGGTCGCGTTCTAGCACTTGGTTGTCGCCATGGTGTACATATATTAGATAGACAGGCTCTTATTTCACTCAATGACAGTACTGATAGCAGTCATATCGATATAGGTTTTTGGATTAGTCACCAGATGGCCAATGGTTTTCTTCTGCATTTGCAGATGACGGATCTGTTCGAATATGGGATATTACCACTGTTCAGTCAAGAACTTTACCTTACTCTGGAGCTATTGTAAAATTCAATCCGAATTGAGATGCGATGATGTTATTTGTTGCCGATGCGACGGGAAATAATTTTAGATTGTGGGATTTAAGAACATGGAAAACTGAACTATGGGGAAGTTTATCAGGGCCTGTCATCACTGCAAATTGGAGTTTTGATGGTTCTACATTATTGTTTTCCACGCAAAGTGCTAACTCTATACATACTTTATCACTCACACGACCAGATCATCAAGTGGTGTCTTCTGGTAAAGTAGTATCGGTGGTTTTGGCGCTGGAGATGCGTCGATCACCCATGTAGAAATGACGGTATTCCCTAGGGAGGGACCTGGTTGAACACTGAACTTGTTAGAATTGGACAATACTGGTGAACGTCTTGCAGTCGTTTATGAAGTCCCGGAAGAAGAACGTCCAGACATTGAAACAAATGCACTTGTAAGGAATGACCCCCATCAACTGTTCGCTGTCGCTTTGTTTTCAACAAAATTTATCCATTCGTTTATCATGGCACCCATTGGCTATGTCAGTGGACCTGCCAATTTGAAGACTCCCTTTCCGTAAAGAGGAAGAATCTTCGGCACTGGCCACCAACGTATCCGACAAAGAATCCAAGGAATCTTAAAGAGTAGCTTCTGGGCTCATGGCCGATCAATATCTGTGTTCTGCTGATTGATCAGAATAGTTTTAATTTTTTAAAATTTGAGAGGAAAAATATAATTTTTTTTTACTTTAATTATAAATTTATTTAAAAATTTATTATAAAGTTTCGACAACATCAATGTTTTCAATGTACATGTGCAGATGATTCATAAATTCGTCTAGATTGTGAACCAAAGTCATTTTTATTATTTTTTGACTTTCATAGTCTCTATTCTGAAAGTGTATCTTTGAATTGCACTTCGAACTGCAAAAAATTGAATTGATCGGCAACGGTCCCCACTACAGATAAAATTCTGATGGAAAACAATACTATTTTGAATAGTATCAAAAGTTTCCAAAATGGTTTCGGGGATGGCCGAAAAATGAAAAAATTGACAAATTTAAATTTTCATTCTTAAAAGGTAGCCAACATTATTTTGACGTAACAAATGCCAATTGGGCCATTTTGAATGAAAAAATAAATTATTGAAAAATGTTTTTTAAGGACCAATAAAATTTTGGGCCTTATTGAAGTCACTAGTTACAGACAGACGAAAGAACAACATCAACATTTTATAATCATCTTCCGAAACAAATATATTCTCATATTATCAAAAGAACACACTCCCTCCCTATATTAATTCAATCCTTGCCATCAATCGTATTTTGCCGTTATAATCAATATATCGCGATGTTTCCGGCCGTAAACAACTAGATCACATCTGTCATCCATCTGTAAAGAACCAAACCAACATTTAATAATCATCTTCAGAATCGAACTTATTCTCATATTATCAATCGGGCTTTCCCATTACAATCATTAGAACGAGATGTTCCCGGCTGTAAACATCTGTGAACCATGTGTGAAATTCTGCCGTTATTGCAATTGTGCCTTACATTATTTTTCTATAAGTATAGACTAATGTCATTCCGGTTTGCAGTCAACCTTAAATTCCCAAATAACGTCACCTTTTGTATCACCCCGCCACCGCTTCTTTCACCTCAACTATCAGTTCCATTACCCAAACTACAACTACACAATTAATGTCGCCAAGTTATATCATAACTATTGTATCCATAAACGGTAACGAAAGTATGATATCTCCGGTCAGAATTAGAGCAAATCGCAAAGTAGCAACTTTCAAAGAAGCAATTTAAAACCGGGTACCACGCACCCGAGCTTCTAGTGGAACCCGTGTCCGTGTTCCTTCAGTTCAGAAGGGTGTCACAGCGAATTATTTCTAGATATGGAGGACCAGAAACTTCATACATTGATGGGAGAAGAAAATCAACACGTGATGCAACAAACAGTTCTCAACGTACCGAAATCCTAAATTCATCAACACTACCGAAAAATCGTCTTCGTCATTATCCAAGTGATAAACGAACAACCGCTTCGAAGCGCACATAATCCAATCTTGAAGATAAGCCACAGAAAGTTACTTTACCTTTAGCAAAAAAGAAAAGAACTCATCCAAATTCCAATCATCAAATTAATTCACCGACAGCAACAAACCCATTAATACAAAATGTACACTGTCGCGAAATAGGTATGACCGCACATACAGCTAAACGTATAGGTGCAAATTATCAGGTCTGCTTGACGATGCAACAAATGTCGGATATTCATGGAAACTCCGTACACCTAAGTGGTTCATCAACTGTTGATACAAGGTTTACTTCCTGTTCTACAAAGGATAAAGAAATTGGACGTTTAACAAAATTATTCTGTGATATAAAGGAAAATTGTAAAAGGCAAGAGACCCTTGTGAACCACTTGTCACATTCAAGTGAGCAGGCTGGTTTCACAATAGCTGATTTAGATACCAGAAACTCTGCTTTATTGAAAAGGGTCGATGTATTACAAAATATTCAACGATCTTAATCCTCAACAAGAACAATACAAATGGTATTAATATTAATGAAGATGATAAGTCTGTTTGTCAACTGAGTATATCCCATCACAAAACAGATACAAGGAGTCTCGATGAAACATTCATTCCACTGATCCTTTCTGTTCGTAAACAAACTCGAATATTTTTTCAATGAAATGACAGAGTCCCATAAAGGATATGGGGACTCATACTTTCCTCGAAAACGGAACTGGGTTGGTAGACATAAAGTAAGTACTGAAGATGATAATGATGTGGCGATTGGAGCTCCCCAACTAGTACTGGACGACACAAGTAAGAGAATAGGCATTGCCTCTTTCGCTTTAACTGTTGCTTGTACCGGAAATTTCTTCGAACCAAGTGGAAAATATCCTTCATGTATGATAGAAAGTGCACTTCAGCTTGTGTTCTTTTCAAAAGAATTGTTTGCAAAGTACCGTGAAGGTTATGACTGGAAAGAAGCAACAACTGCAGTTTTGGCGGATCAGTTCACAACAGCTCTCTTCACAAGATCTCTAGACTCAAAGATGAGCAATCATAAAAGAGTTTCAAAGAACGTTTTTCTACACAAATAGGCTATGAAACATTTTCAGGACGATACTGTCCAAAGAGATATATGGATCGTCGTAAGCAAGAAAATAAATTAATATGGGAATCTCTGGGTTCTGGAGTTACTGATGAAGATAATGCAATTGAAAATATTGATTGCTCTTATTGGAGAAGTGCATGTTGGTCAGAAATATTTAATCCAGTTGAATCTCTTGACATAGAACCAGATTATAGTGTTATCACAACAGAGGGTACGGACGTCCTTTTCAATTCAAATGTTGCTCGCCAGACATACGTTTCACTAACGGGGTATCAACCAGGAAATGAGGACTCTGTGCTAACTTTAGCACGTTCCAATTCATGGATCACTACATCAATAATTTTAATTCGTATTCAGGATGAAAAAGGTGGTAGAAGGAACTCTAAATTTCATGAATGTTTCGTTCATTTACTGCCGCGGTGTGTTAAAAACATTCTAAAGAAAATGAGAGTAGTTATTTCTGCGTTGAGTCCTGAAGAGTTCACAATGTCAGGCATTGATTCATTTTAACCATCTCCAGAATGTCCAACGGTAGAGCACCACGCACTCCGTATAAACTCACTTCGTAATACGAACGTAGTATATTTACCATCACAGCGGAAAAATTATATCTACATCAAGCCGGATGATTTCAGAAATGAATTATGTCATTGGTTGTCATTTGTTGACACATACGTTGGGTAAGAAGAAATCGGGCATACATTCTTTATTCCATTGAAAAACAGGTCAGCAAATAGAGACACTACGGAATACAAAGATGATGCTATTCACGTAGGAGGAGATAAAGATGATGCTATTCAAGTCAAAGGAGATTAATATAATGACGGTCTCCGTGCTCTAAACTGCGTAGAAGGTTGTAATACTGGGACTAAGAAAGTTTCTGATGATGGGAGTAACAATGGTCACCATCAGGATAAAATCAGCTATGATCAAGAAAATGTTTCTAATGATGGTGGTGTCTCTGGAAATTTATCGGCGGTAGTTGTAGATGCTGATACTGGTGCAGATGTATTTAAGGAGGGAAAGAATGATTCTTAAAATGATACTATTCAACTAAGACGGTTAGCAGACAATGTTACAGTAAGCAATGATTTGTTTGGAATCAATAATGAAGGGCACCGTCCTAACTTAGTTAATAATGAATACGCTCCTGATAATGAACATGCTGTTTAATATGAGGAAGATATAATCGATGATAGGGAAGAAACTGATGGCGACTAAATAAATCCAACATCAAAAATGCGTTTCAACATTTAATTAACAGATTCTGGTATCATTTTTTGAAGAAATTCGTCCCATTCTTTTTGACTTTTCTATGATTTCATTTTTAAATAGACAAAACTACATGAATGGACAGGCCGAAATTATTTTTGATTAAATTTTTTAATATGTAAACCTACTACAGAAGCCAGAACAATAGCAGATATTACACGTGGATTAAAGTGGAACTGAAAAATAAAAATCGTATTCTTGGATCAATTTTTTGCACGCACGAGGTAAGTAGTTTTATGACAACAGAAACTAAAGGAAGCATTGTTCGATTTTTAAGGCACACTGCTCGTGTTGAACTCAAAACTTCAAATCACATCACAAATTGTAATTGACAGGAACTACAACTACTGTGGAGACGGCAACGTCGAAGACTCATCATAATATTAAACTTTAAGGCTCGAATCTTATAAAAACTTTTCATCAAACAACACCTCCCTTCATTGGATTCATTCATCAATTAAGTAAACTTTGAAACTAACTTTCAAATCTTCTATTGATTAACATTCATCCATTATCTTGTCAAATTATTCAATCATCATGAAATCATACAATTGTGGGAATTTGGGGTGCCCAAAAATCGCTCGTAATTTAGTGTCGATAAGAAACCACCGACTTTGATGTATGTATAAACTGGATTCAGCCGAGGAAATGTCCCATCAAAACGAAACACATCCAACTCCACCTTCGACCGCAGTGAGAAAAACAACATCGTTTCTTAAATCTTCCTATAATAACGAGACATACCCTTTTACACCCACATATCCGCCATCAACTATACCAACAACTTGTGAATCAGGTAGAAATCCTGACACAGAAAATTATTCTGTCGCGAAATTGAATTCTACTGACTCACCATCACCACAAGAGCCTTCAAATGGTGACAATGAACACAATAAAGGATACCAACCAACCACAGTTGACACAGAAATGAAAAAAGAAGAGATTGGAATGGAAAAACGCAAGGAAATTTGTAAAATATTGGCAGTTATTTTAGTAGCACTCTCAAGAAAAGCGGGGGCTGGACGTGTTAACGAACTCATTCTTGCTATAAACGATGAAAACCTCCGCATGGATGATTTACGTGAAAACTTATCTTCATTATATAATTGTAAGAAAATTGTGTATAAACTCATCAAGGATGATATGAATACTGCTGGTTTCGAGAGAGTAAATGTTGAAAATAAGGATGGTAGCAAATGTGTTTTATACATGCGTTCATTAAAAACCTTGCTATGTTCTCAGGTTTTGGCTGTTAATAGAAACGAAATATTCGTATCTCCCACGGAAGCGATAAATTTTATGAATGAATATGATATAGATGTTGAGGTTCCATCACACCCGATGAGTGCGAGATTGGGTGTAGAGGGATATGAAATTATGAGGTCAGCGGTGCAGATATCAGAATCATCTCACTAGAATAACATAATATGGTTTGGAGATTCCAGTCCTACACCATCAACACCT
This sequence comes from Odonthalia washingtoniensis, assembly GCA_032358235.1. NCBI lineage: Eukaryota > Rhodophyta > Florideophyceae > Ceramiales > Rhodomelaceae > Odonthalia > Odonthalia washingtoniensis. Next base: position 18,890 of record JAULBU010009990.1, read on the forward strand.
GCCCTGGTACAACTATATTCCGATAAATCGAATACAACATTGAAATATTCATTCCAGTTCCATCCCGTCCACTGTGTATTGCTAAATTTTACAGAGGAAGCTCGAAAACGATTAATAATGTGTGGTAAAACCGTCCTTGGAAATCTTCTAACATCATTTTTACGTTCATCACAAGATTTACGTACAAACTTAGACACTGAAGAGACTGAGGAAAGTGAAACAACAAATTGAATCTAACGGAAAAATAGTATCCTTCTTTTACCTAAGTGTTTAAAATTGATGATATTTGATTTGAACACGTTTTCTATGAAAGAATTTTGTTCCTGAACAAAGGACAGGAAAACTATTCAATTGCATCCAATAATTGAATCGTATGTAGCTGATCTACCAGAGGCGAAGGACATGCTAGGGGTTTATCATGGTAACGGAAGTAACCGGAACTGTCATTGGTGTCTCGAACCGTCTCTAAATTTTGGCTCTATTTCATGTGGAAGTAGCAGATCAGATAAGGGAATGTGACATATTTTGGAAATACATAACAACTTTAAAGAAGACTCACTAAATGAAAAATAATGCCCAGAAAAAGAAAGGGAACTGAAATACAAAGCTACTAAAGCGTTATGTGATTATTCCATCCAAAATTATCTTCCCCCACTTTCTGATTATCCACTCTCTGATCAAAAATGCTTCGATGCATACCGAGTGTTTCATTTTGAACCGCTTCACAATCTACAGCTATGAATCACGCAAATGCTACTACGTTATTCGCTGAACGAATTCGACAACGATCGAGTCAGCCGACAGTTATTTTAAATAAATGCAATAACTTTTTGCATGAAGTCGACCACTATTACCGTTGTAAACGTTTAAAAGTAGATTTCAGTTCTTCGGGAATAACTTCACGTCTCAATAGTCTATTCACGCCTGAAGGACTGATTGGTATACTAGAAGCAAAAGACTAATCGCAAGTTGAGAAAGTGTTGCCCTTCTTGGGTGTTCTATGTGATAGAGACTTAAATGATAACGGAACTGCCCTGGTTACCGAGGTTTTCACAATTTACTCGGACTTACTTTGGCTTTTAAAACGAAATACTGGTACGCAGTATTGGGCAAAGGGGAGATATCAAATTTACAGTCCATGCTATATGAATTCAAAACCAAATAAGTAGAGGTGTTTGGTCAATATCATAAATCAAATATGGGAACGATGAAATTCCATTTATTAAATCATATCGTTGATGATATAACGGCACTTGGTTCTATATCTGTATTATCAGCAGGATTATACGAACACAAACATATGGACTTTAAATATATGTACCATACAACTTCGAAACGACAAGATGAGGCCATGGATGTCACCTTTGAAGGATTAGAAAAACGCATGTCAACATTACAGTGGGCATCAAATAGTGAATTTCTATCAAACAGTAACTTTTTCTCAGATGAAATTCAATTGAAAAAACTAAACGTATGTAAGTCGGCCATTGATGCCATGAATGACTACATTCCCGTCATGTCAAGGCCACACTCAAAATTTAAACTTTAACTTCTGGAATGTGTTATAAATTCTCCAGATATTCTGTTATCAAACGAAATGGAAGATTGCTCAGAAATCGAAAAACTTAAAGATCTAAGACGGAACATTGGTTTTGATGGTTTAAAGTTGTTATTTAATCAACTAAGATCATTATTGATTGATACACACAACGTAACAGACTTTTCAGCAGTAACAATTGGAATATCAGCTTCGGTTCACGTTCCATCAATAGCATGTCCGAATTTAAAATCTTTTCGATCCTTTGAAGGTGACGATCAATTTCACTCACACACCACTATCCAACAAGATCGTTTCATGTACACACTAGTTTCAGCCAGAGACTACCGGAATGCTTCAGGCTTACGACAAGATGCGGTGATGCTGAGAAAAATGGCGAATGTAAGTACTGAAAAGATAGTCAATGTATTTTGTTTAGTTCAGTTAGGTCATTTTTAAATGTTGTGATATGTAAGACAAAAGCTGGAACTACTCTGAACTCCTTAAATTCTGATATGGAAATACTCCATCTAGCTTTCATTTCATATATGGAAATATTTAAACCACGTGATACGGTTGATCGAAAAATTGGCTGCCTTCGTATAAGGTGGGAACGTGCTACAGATTAACAGAACAAAAAACATTGCCGGAAAAGAAAGAATAAAGATCTAGATCTAGGTAAATGGTTCGGTCTGACTCCCTGCGAGTTTATTATTTTGATGGTTCCTATTGTCCCAATAGACGTATTCGAACCATATCACCAAGATAAAAATGGAAGACAAAACTTTCATGGTCCATGGTATGATCAGTATTTCCTTGTCAACCGATTCTTTTCTGTTGACCGTAACAAGTCGTATTTCTTCCGTGAAATTGATAACAAGATACATACAAAGGAAACCATTGTGGATTCCTAAGAAAGGCTAGTAACTTAGCTTCATTTCAGATTAACAAAATCAATGTATCTTACTCACATTTCTAAGTTGTGGAATGGACAAGGTAAATTAATTAGTCGAAAATCTGGGAGAAAAAATAATTTACTGAAAATAATCCACAATTAGTACACCGTCACCACCAATTCCAGTACGAAACCAGCTGCAACCGGAAAGAGAAAAAGAAGAGGAAAGATAATCACGAATTTCGTAATTTTGTGTCATCTATTTTTATCAGCTCCTGTCGTTTTTCTTTCCAAAATGTCCCTTGACACAACTCTCTCTAACTATAACTTCTTCCCCGGTCAAATAAGGACAGTGAAAAATAACGAACATGCGAAACAGTTAAATTTCCTTTCAAAGGAGTAAGTTACTGAAGTAATTCACACATGCTCAACATTTCAATGAAAACCTCATCACTTTAAATCCCCTTTATTTCTTCCGATTCCATCACCCCTGATCATTGAATTCCATTACCACCACCGCTATGTGTAAATGATCCTTCTTCTCAACAATTCACTCCATTATATCTTTGCTTTTTCTGCGTTGCAACATTCCAAATACAACTGATGTTTCACAACCATCATATCCTCTTCCAGCACCACTATCTGTCTGCAGTGCCGCGTTTACCATCATGGTTACTGCCACCTGCTATCCTACTACTATCATAACCACCGCCTGGGTTTCCAAAGTCGTATCCTTTTGAAATACTGTTCGCATAATATTCATCCGCCAACATTGCCAATCTCTTCTACTTTTTAACTGCTTTAGTATATAGTGCTCGACATGGCATTTTTAAATTATTCTAGAACTTAAAAGTCTACTTTCTCTTCTCGTTTAAATTCGAATTCCGATTTCTTTTTGATCTACAACTTATTTCATAAATTTATCCGTAGATTCTTCAGATATAAATTATAAGAAGTTCAAAACTGTACCACTATTTGCCATCTGCCTACTTTGATTTCCAACCTGAGTAGATCGAGGTAAAATTAGAAATTTTTCTAATAACATGTATACAAAGCTACAGATTTTGTAGATCTACTCAAATTAGAGTAATAATTAGAAATTAACAAGTCCAGACTGTCTTACTTCCGTAGTGTATGCTAGAAGAAACTTATTTGGTCACATCTGGGCGACTGAACATTAAAATTAGAAAATTTCAAATAAATTGCTCATTTCTGAGTGGCTCAAAATAAATATTTGAAAATTTCAAATAAAATCGAAATTATTTTTAGGCCTTTATGAGTATAGGAAACATTAGGAATCGTAGTAGGCAATCCCAGACACAGACGTGTGGATAATGGGAACTGTAATGAAAAATACAGACGACAACACTACAGATAGTGAAACATCTGAAGGTGAAGTGCAGAAATTTTCGCTTGGCGCAGTGGGAAGTTAGTGTATTTAGTGTGAGTGATAAATTATCGTTAGTGCTAATATTACTGTTAGTAACATTATTTGCGTATATCGTGCGACCCAGCAGGCATATTTAATGTTATTTATATTTTTAAAAAATTGAAAATCAAATTATAGATTGATTTTATTGCTTGATTGTTGTTTTTTCCGGTCAACAGAAGTTGTCGTTACATGATTAGCTTGATTAAATACGAAACGACATCTTTTTCAAATTTTCAAATTTAAAGGTTCAAAAGTTTTCGAACATAGCCGTTTTGAGTGTTAACCTGGCTCACAGTAACATATAAAGACTTGTAGGCCTCCCAAATCGAAGCATCACCGCCATCCCTTAATTCCAAAAAGTAGCTCATCTTCCACAATCTTTAATGGTCCTTAGTGCTTCACCGGTTGTTGCATCTCTGCAGCGAATGTAGCAAAAACTACAGGAGAGTCAGGAAGCTCTAGAGTCTGCGGTCTCATCTGAACCCATACCACAGACGGACGTGATCTCCACAAAATTTCAACCTCATATTGAGCAAGCGAAAACACCAAAACATGTCCAGCAGGTTTTGACACGTTGTCAAAGAGCAGAAGCGGTAAAGTGGATGGTAATTACAGTTGCTTAGGGAGGCGAGAAGATAATTGCATCCAAGACTGTGAAAGAATTCCCACACCTTTTTCGAACCTCTTGAAACGCCTCGTTGATGAAGTAAATGTGGCTATGGAGGGACCGCCAACAATATTTTGGAAATGAGGGGCTGGTCACGTTGCTTGGTACTATATCGACGTTTACGCGGGTTAATAGTCGTGGAATGAGACCTGTAAACATGCAAGCGTCAGCAGGTCGAGGAAGGAAACGGTCAGTATGGTGTGGAGCCCTACACAATGAATTGCTTTCTGATTTCTAACGGCTCCGTCGACTTGGAGTTAAGTTCAGTATGAAAACATTAAGGGCTCTTGCTCATTTTCTCATTGATGGCAGTGATGCTATTGAATACGGACGTTCGACCATTGACTCTGGTTCTCAAGAACTAATTTCTATAAGTGTCACGCAACTCTAGATTCAGACGTTTTGCGAGAGGTTTCAAATCTTTAGCCGTTCATTAACTAGAAAGCATTGCTTAAGCCAACCGAAGCAACATTTTATTGAAAAAGAAGTTGCATTTAATTTGGCCCAAATGAGTCGTCAGTCTCAATCTGGAATTCTTCAAGAGGAGGACGTTGATAATGCTGACGAGACATACTTCATCATCAATGTGGACAATGGACGTACGATAGGATTTCGTGGAGAGGAAGATGTTAAATATGCTGACGTTGTCTCAGGGAGCAAAGGTATGACCATGATTGTTAGAATATCCAGTGGTAGAGATGAAAGGATTGAGGTACCGTTCATGGTATTCAAGAATAAAGACAGACGATACCCAATCCGTAGCGTTCCTGATGACATCGACGGTGTCAAATACAGGACTGGTTCTAAAGGGATGGATGGACAGTGTTGTAATGACTCAATGGCTTCTGGAGCCCCGCGCGATCAAACGTCTTTGGAACGATCGGACACGTGTTCTATTCCTCGATAACTGCGGTGTCCAGAAGGAAACACCGGAAGTATTCAAAGCCTTACAGTACATCAAAACAGAACTGAGATTTTTTCCAAAGAATGCAACTGGTCTAATTCAGCCATGTGATTCATTTGTGATACAGAAAATCAAATCGGCATGGAGTTGTTGCTGAGAAGCGCATTGAATTCTGCAG
>JAULBU010010001.1:0-24500 GCA_032358235.1 Odonthalia washingtoniensis
ACGAAGGAGCATCGCCGACTGCCGAAGTGACAGAGCTGGTGACGGAGGTAGCCAGTCTCCATGTGGATCTAGGAGCACTTCCTAACGCTTCATCTATATTTTCATCCATCTCATCAACAGCTGCACGAATGTCACAAACCGTCAGCTCTTCGCTGTCGCCATCGCCTCCAGAATCATCAGGTTCCGAGTTATGTTGAGAGTTGGACATTGTTTTTTTGTTGATGTTGAGGGAGAGGGAGAGTACCGATTTGTGTGTTTTTGATATTGGTGGAATCTGTGTGGTCAGCGTGGTGATCGTCGGGTCGACTTGTATGGTCGTTTTCAAATTGTGGAAGTGAAGGGTGGAGAATTAGTCGAACGGAGACGAAAACGGTGGGAAATGCATAATTAGCGGTAAAACGTGTAACAATGACCCGCACGAGTGCAAATAAAGACTGGTGAGGTACTACGTGCCAGGTGGCACCGCATTGTCGTATCAATACATATCTTGCAATTGATTCTCATATTTCGTAGTCTTTTTCGTAGTTGTTTTCATGAAATGATCGCCGTTCGTGGGGTGGAAGGGGTTATGTGACTGCTTGGTTTTAGAGAATGAGCCACCGTCTCAAGGTGAAAGTCGACGTTGCGCCTGCCGAAGGACTCTGGTATCTGCAAACGACTGCAATCAGATCGATGACCATCAGCGCTACGTATTTTAATACAACCACGTGTCACTTTTTTTGTGTATGCGAGCCTCTACAGACTGTAAGTTGTAGTAAAGAGGGTACACAGAGACAGTATACTGTATGTGCGAGTGTGAGGATGCAACAGACAGTTGGTACGCGAGTGTATGAAGACAGTAGGAACGCGAATATATGGATACAGTAGATTCATGAAGGTAAGAAGGTAGTATAGATTAGGTATGCAAGTACGGAGGTCTTTTGTCTTAGGCAACCTGGTGGAATATTTGGGAGCGAGGAGGAGGGAAGAAAATGAAGCAAAGGAAGGCACGTGAGGTAAGCATGATAGTCAGGTCGATCGGTAAGTGTAGCAATACGCACGGGTCTCCCTAACAATACAGAATTTGGAGACTTTTAGAGGTGCAAAGATATCAATACCCTATCGGTAACAGAATTTAAACTGGTTTTAATGATGTAAAGTAAAAGTAAGGAGCAAAGGGGAGGGAGGAAGAGAATGGTGCTGCTGGAATTCTTATAGAGGAGAAGAACGCCAAAAGCGAATCCAAGACACTGACCGTTAGTCAGCGGAATATTTAGATTACAAGCTTAGGAGACACATGTGGGTACCATAGTTAGGTCTAGTACGGATCTAAATTTCAGTAGCTTTGTAGGTGACAGTGCATGGGAGGAACATGTGTAGGCGGTTAACATACTAGCTGGAACTAACTGGTATTAATGTGGGTCTTTCTTTTTTATAGAGGTGATCAGGTGTTGGGTCAATCAGCGACTGCTGCTTTTTGCCACGTTGCAAACGTGGTTCAATTAAATTGGCTTGAAACAATTATTTGAAAGCTGCAGTTTAAAAAACAGCATTACAGTAGAAAAACCCAAAACATATATTAAAACGTTTATAGAAATTTCATGAAATACTGTTGTAAATAAAAGGTAGATTTAAGAGTTTATTGAAAACTTGATTGGCTGTACGTACGTACTGATTGTTGTATTATTTTATTTAGAGTGAAACTACCTTTGCGCATGCTTGTTCTTATATGTTCCTTTTTATCTCTATTTGTTTACACTCGTGGCAAGAACGACGACGACAGTTGAAAGAATTACAGTAGTTGCAACCTAACATAGTACAGTGTGAATGGAGATTAGAAGTGACACGTCATTACTGTACTCGTATTAGTACAGGTACTAAGAACGACAAATCCTTGTCATTCTATTTGGTGTACAAGTGGAACACGTTACAGCATTGTAATGTGTACTGTCATTTCATCTCAAATTCCAACACGCCTACCCGACGATTGTGACCAATATTTTAAAAAAAAGTCGAAATTCTTCTATAAAAAAATGTTCCAAAATATTCTATTCATCTCATTGTCACTCATCTCGGGAGAAATCGCGCGCATACTTCATTTGTACCATGCAGTCAAACATACATGCCCCTCGTAGTCGTATCAGAGTAAAACGCGGGCCTGGTCAGTTGAGTCGTACTAATTGTGCTCCAACGGTTTCTGGCTACGCTCCTGCCCATGGCACACATTTAGATCCGATACGAGACTTATCATGTTGCAGATGAAAAAACGATCGAGGGTATCAATTAATTTTTTTATGTTCAACATCATCATCATCACCATCATTGGCACTTAATCATAATGTTCTCCATTAACATAAACTTGGACTTACTGAATTATGATGTGCACTTCGGTTCATATGTTCAACCACACGTTGATTCTGTATCAAACGTTGGCATACATATAATTAGAAACCATCATCATTGATACCATGCCTTACCTCAATACTCCCGAAAATGGAACTACCATTACTTCCATATGTACTTGTGGATTATCAAGCTTGGAATTACTACCAAATTCTCTGATCAATGTTCAATATCACACCTTGACAAGAAACAAACAAACAAACAAAAATTGAAAGGAGGGACACTATTTAGACTGATGACTGTCATCTTCAACTGGTTTAAAGATTATTTTCTGCATTAGCGATTCGAATTGCCTTGGGGCTAGCGCTTTCGTTAACAAATCGTCAAGTTGATCATGGTAGAGATGTACTCAAGTCGTATCTCGTTCTTCATTACCTTTTATCTAAGGTAGTGGTATTGCAATCCTATGTGCTTGGATATGAGAAACTTTCCTTCTACCTTCGCCAACACGAGGAACGCAGTATTGTTCTCATGTATGAAAGTGGGTCCTTGCTGTTTTTCATCCAAATCATTCAACAAAACTCTGAACCATACGATCATTCTAGTCGCTGAGTCTGCTGCAAAATATTCAGATTCGGCGTTGCTATGGGTGATAATTGATTGCTTCTTAGAGCTCCAGTCCACCAGATGCTCACCAAGGTAAGTCAGTATACCAGAAGTCGATCTACGCGTGAGGAGGTCATCAGCCCAAGATGCGTCTGCGTACACGTGCAGAGTATGCAACCTAATTTTATTACTATAGAATAACCCATGTTCTCTTGTCCCTATCACATATCGAAGTACGTCTTTTAGGCTAATCCAATGTTGTTCGTGCGGATCAGAAACGAAGCGAGACAATTCAGCAACGGCATACGATATGTCCAGCTTTGTGCGAAAGCTTGAATACAATAAGCACCCAATCAATTCTCGATATGGGATCTTGAAATCGTTGTCCTTGTTTGACGGGAGTGCTAATTTTCGTATGGATTCACCTGGTGATAGCGGGACTGTTTTTTGTTCTTGCATCGATCGTTTTGTAGCGATCCAATATTCTATCAATGTATAAAGTCTGCTTAAGGCATACTACTTCTGGCAGATGGCTGATATTTATACCGAGGAATCATTTGATAATTTCTAGGTCTTTCATCTTGAATTGTTTTCCCAACTCAGCTTTCGCCTTTAAAAGTATATTATCCTTCTTAGACACGAGAAGAATATCATCAACGTATATCAATAATATCAATTCCAATTCTTCATTCGAATCATAACGTGTGTACATGCAACAATCTGCATTACTGGGTCGCATACCACATTTGGATTTTAAAAATTAGTCGAGCGTTTGATTACACATTACAGAAACTTCATTCAAGCCATATAGCGCCTTTACTAATAGAATAGATTTTCCAAGCAAGACCAGTCCTTCATAACATGGTGGAGGTCTTACGTATATTATGTCATCGAGTACGGCATTTAGGAATGCCGTACTGACATCCATTTGATGAATTTTCAACCCTACTTTTACTACGATGGATAATATGGTGCGTAATGTTGACATTCTTGAGAAGGGTACGTTTGTCAGTTCGTAATCCACTCCAAAAGTTTGTAAATATCCTTTTATCAACCATCTCGCTTTAATTTTTTCATGTTCCAATCTTGGTCTTCTTTGGCCTTTAATACCCACTTTGTGACGATCTGGTTTCTGTTTGGAGGTGTCTCTACTATCTGGTATACCTTCATTTGTTTGATGGAGTTCATTTAATCATCACAAGCACGAAGCCATTCACTTACATGTCTAGATTTAGTGGACTCTTTGTAGATTGTTCGTGATTAAACATTTAGTGTCGTTTTCCCTGCAAGGAGTGAAGCTTCTTTCATAGTCAGGTCTCATCCGTCTTCTGCGTTTTTCCTTACTTTTTCATTGATGAAAGTTTGTAATTGGCGTGCATTTGTAGTTGGTTGTATGGCCTAATTGCATGATGGTCTATGTTTTTCAATCGTACTTCTAATTGATTTCTTTTTGTTCTTTGACCCTTTTCGTCTTCCAAGGGGTTTCTTATTCGTGATCGTGTTACGTGGATCATCTTTACATTTAATTATGGTGATGTCATTAGTCAATTGAGGCTTCATTTCAACGTCTGTTCTAATGGTATCCTCATTTACGTCTGTTCCCTTTGAGACATCAACAGCTTTGACTTGGTTATCTTGACCAAATATGCTTTCAGTTAAGGCATCTGTAAAAGTGGACTTGGTTTCGCCAACGTCTTCGTTTTCACTCTTCTTAAAATCATTGGTGTCATTGAGATAGTGAGTATCATTTATGTCCATATTTGGGCTGCTCTCTCCACGGTTGTTTCTTGGTGACACAGTTGAATTTAAATCTTCAGATTTCATTTCATTTACTTTGGTTTTGGCTCCTGTTTTCTTGGTTTGCGTTTTGCCATAGCGTTTGGACTTGTGTTCGTTCTGCATGAATTTTCTCCTCCTACTATCGTGGATAATTCACTCATCACTAATTGCTCATCTTCATCCTCGATGAATGTCACATCCCTTGCCTGCACTATGCTTTGTGTAGAATGGCCATCCCTTGCTTGCACTATGCTTTGTGTAGAATGGCAGTATACTTTGTAGCATAGGTTTCCCTCAGATACTTCTACAACTGTACCTTTCTCTGCAGTTACATCAAGCTTAGTGCGGTTCTGGAGGGGTATGTATATTAAGGATGTGCACCAGAATGGTTTAAACATCTTTGAATCAGTTTCTTTGTGAAATACTGATGGGAGGGGGTTTCTTTGTTATCAAAGGTGGAGGTGGTGCATATATTCCTGATCAAAGCGGAGTAGAGAATGGCGTGTCCTCACCAAAATTTGGGTAGACCTGCGTCAATGAGCATAGTGCGCGCAATTTCTGTTAGGGTCCTATTCATACGCTCTGCAACATGAATCTGCACATGTGCACCTCTTCCAGTGAGAAAATGAGTGATCCCATTGGCACAAAGATAATCCTTCAAATTACTTGAGCTGTATTCTGTTCCTTGGCCCGTTCTTAGTGTCTGCACTTCGTACCATCTGTTACGCATGAAACAGACATACTTTTAGATGTTATCCAAGGTTTTAGTTTGGGATTTCATTAAGAATGTAGCAGTCATTCTTTTATAATCATCAATGTATGTCTGAAAATACACATGTTCATTTACATCTGGTACTGAGAACGGACCGCAGGTACCTCATTACACCAGTTCTCATGTTTGGTGGGTGCGGATATTTGATTTCTTTGGGCGTTTTTTGTATGACTTTACGTGCGATTTTCCTAGTGCACATCACACTCAGTTTAGAGGTTTGTTTAAGTCCTCTTTTGTCATTGGTAACAAACCTATATTAGTCTGATGTTTTAAACCGCTGATAGACAGATGTCCTAGGTGATGGTGCCAAATTTTAAGCGCACCTGGTATTCCATCATTGAAGCCGTAATCTTCACTTTATGAATCATCTGTTCCAATTTCAGCCGATTTTTCTTTTTCTTGTGCTTTTTCTACGTACTTTTTCTTCAGTTCCGTAATCTGTTCTATAATGGTTATCATGACATTTCTTCTTTCTCGCAATGACCTTCTCATTGTGCATAATGGTACATCCCTCAACTTTAAAGACTAGACTGACTAGTGGATCGTTGGTCAGTTGTCCAACTGATGATAAGCTTCTACCAATTTTTGGAACTAGCTTTACTTGTCAAAAGTTATCACTAATTCCTTTTGATACTATTTCCAACGACCGTGATCCCGCTGTTATTACTATGCCTGATGGGTTTGTGTGGCTCTTGTGTATGTAATTCATGTTATCCGTGTAGTGATTGGATGCCCCTGAATAAATTATCCAGGATTCATTTTTCTGTGAAACTACTACTGCTGATTCTACTTTATTAACGCTATTGTTAACAATGAATGCGAATTGGTTTTTCTCCTCTTGTGCCATGTTCGCATTCGATTTCGGGTGTACTTGTGGTTTTCCAGCTTTCTTTCTGAGGCATTCATGCAGCATTTGCACTGCCTTTTTGCACCAATGGAATTTTCCTTTAAACTTGCCCTTTTGTGGGAACTTCGATTCTCTTCTTCCATGTTTCTTTTCTATGGTTGAAATTACAGCAGATGATGGAACAGATTTGCGCTGAAGTTCAATTGGAATCGTCGGATCACTCACGTCTTCTCGCGCTAGATATTGAAGATTTGATATTAATGCGTGATAGGGTTAATCTTCAAACGACAGGTTGATCATTCGGACGCTGGTCTTGTAGATATCCAGTAGAACATTCGTTAGTATTCCCCACCTATGAGCATATAGGAATTTGTATGTTGTTGAAGCCAACTTTTCTGTAAGCTGCTGCGCTCGTCCCAGATATGACACGAAGCTCTCACTTGATTTCATTTTTATGCTTATCAGTTGCTGAAGAACATATCTCAAGGTGTGATTTTGTTGAGATCCGTACTGTTCCACTAGCGCCAACCACAGGCTTTATGTCTCTCTTCAATTCTTAGTAGCCTTTAGAGACTGAAAAGTGTCCGGGGTAAGACAACGCACTAGATAAATTTTTGCAATTAGTTCGTCTTCTTCTTCCTTCTCATTTTCTTCGTTGATCTCGCTTTATGTCCCATTTTTCAGCAGCAGTTCAAACTTACCTTTTGATCTGGCTTTGAATCTCTTGGATTGAGGGACATGACGAAAGTAACGGTGGAGCTTCTTTTCTACCATCTCATGATAGACATTTTCACTCCACATACTGAAATCATTCCTAAAGGTATTTATAAAGTGGTAACTTGTGTAACGCAGCACGGTTTTGTAATTCAACCCGTGACACTGTTCTGCGACACATTACCAGAAGTACAATTAATGAATGAACATATTTTGTGCTCTTACCGTAAACTCATTTTAAAGTGATCCGTACCCGTACTTTTTCGTTACCAAAGAACAACAGCGATTCAGTATGATCTATGTGGCCTGTTTCCATTGCAGGAATGAGTTGGCGGTTGATGAGTATTAAAAGGGTATATATGAATTCGTTAATATCTGAACATGCCGAAGATGCCATTTTTAAGGAGTTTTAAAGCTCTGATAGCTATTGTTAAAGAAAGAAACAGATTCAAAATGTAAACTTCATGAAGTTCAAAATGTTAAACTGGATCTGCTTAAAATTACTCAAGCAATTGTAACAGTTTGACACGTCACTATAAAATATATTGACAGTGGACATGTATCTTTGAAACTTACTCATCTCCATAAAATAGATCAGATCATGCCAAACTCCAACAATTATTAAGGACATTCAAAGGTAATTAGTCTGTCTACATCCAACGACGCCGATTTATCTATCAATAGTATTTCAGAACTTGTTTCACTCACTCCAACGTTCACGGAAGTTTACTTTAATGTCGTTGTTCAAGTTCTTATCTACAAATCGAACGGTATCTGGTTTTCTTATCAATAGTATTTCACGACTTGTGTCACTCACTCCAACGATCACGGAGTCACTTTCACGTCGTGGCTTACACCCTTATCTACACATCTAACGGTTACTGATTTCACCATCAATAGTACTTCCGCCCCGATTTATCACAAGCTCTTAAGAACTACGCTTTAAAAGAAAGACGCACGACATTGTTCGTAATACAGCTGCTTGCGGCGCTGAAGTTGTCGTTAATTTTTAATATTTAAATGGAACCAAGAAGAAAAGGTTCCAGAAGAGCATTAAATCAAAACAGTGCTAAAAACGATGTTGTTGTAAAACCTACTGTTGCCGATCAGTTGCCAAGAAGGTTCGATAAAGACCATGAAAATGAAATAAGGCGAGGAGGTACAGTATCTGGTAGTAAATCTAGATTAACAAGTGAAAGGATGAAGAGGGTAAGAGATCAAGAGAGAAAAACGGAAGGAACATGACGCGACGATGAATAAAATGATGATGATGTAGCATTTACCTTGGAATCTGTTATAAATATTGAAGTCAGTGATGATATTCCAAACGGAAATAATGATGATGATGGCAACGATGGAAGGAGAGGAGGTAAAGTATCCGGCAATAAATATAGATTAGCAAGTAAAAGGATGTCCAGGGTAACATTAGATTGGAGGATAGCCGTGATACCTGTGAACGTAAACCAGTTAAGTAAAAATTTTGCCGTGGATGATGAAGAGGATAAAATGGTTGTGGGTGTGAATAATCTAAACAGATTAAAAAGAGATTACGAAGAAACGAAGAGACTGTGTCGCCGTCCAAGTTGTACCGTAAAATTGTATGAGGAAAATGAGGCTGTCTTGTTGAAGAGAAAAGAGCATTTCAGTTGAAATATGAAGTGGCAGAAAGCGATATAACATCCTCTACATCTGCCTCAAGTCGAGTAAAACATAAACCAGGTAAGAATGTAACTTCATCTGCAACAATTGCGATGAAGATGGAGAATCACGCGAAAAGTTTCCTTAACCAGTTATTGACTATGTTTCTAAATACATAAAAAGATGAAACTTTCAGTCCATCAATATATATCTGAGGTTACAGAGTCGTTGTGGTTTGATATGCCCGGAGACATCTCGTGGTCTCCAAACAAGATTTTGGGTGATAATGATGACAACTCTAGTAATATAGACATAACAGTACACGATTGGAGAGGACGTTGTGTCGAGGTGAAGACATCAGAAAAAATTTAAAGTGGCACGAGGTGTCATCCTCTTGGCGCTCTGCTATGGGACTACGAAATTGAAGATTATGGAAAAATATATGTATATGCCATCTATCTTCGGAAATGTCCTATGGAGTTAGCAATGAACGGTGAATTGTACACTACGGATAAGAAAACAGTTTCAAGCTTCGTTGGGAAAGCAGAAATTGCTTCTCATCGTCATATAATAGATTCCCCTCCTTATAAATACCTTGAGTAATTTCTTTAGGAATGCGTTTTGACAAGTGTAGAAGTTTTAGTTTATAGACATTATATCTGCGAGGAACCACGTTGAGAGCATACACGTCACAGAACGCTTACGATCACATTTAATTTTTTGGATCCCTTAATTTGTTTTAATTGCTTTACTTTCGGATTCTGTGATTTTTTTATTATTTTCTGTCGTATGTTTACTTGATTTCATATTAGATAATAATATTGGAAGTTTTGTTGGCAATAGTGTTTTTCCGATTTCTCAACATTTTCCAGATCTGCCGTTACGATAATTCAGTGCGAGAAATGACCGCTGTGTGTCGTTTTCAATTATTGAAATTTCAACTAATCAGCCATTTATGTGCCGTTTTCATACATTTCTATTACCTACTTTCCACCAATCAACCCACATTTTCATCAACCAGTCACAATTATAACCGATCAACTTGCATCGATGATCCCAAAACGATGACAGTTAACTCATTCTGGACATTTAACAGAGACTCGTACATGTCAGTTACCATCGCGATGAACTTATTGCATGAATCAATATTTGAGAACAGCTAAGTATTCACTAAGTATTTATTCATTCAAACATTTTAGTATAACTCCATTCATAATTGCTAACCTTCCTTTACCTTCACTTCTTCTTCTGATTTTCGTTTACAGGCTACTTCACTTCTTCAAGTACCCTGTTTAAGGTGAATAGGTATGTTTGAATTCCTCTTCCGTTTATGGCTTCATACTATAATTCCCATTTCATGATCTTTTCACATTCAATTTACTAACTTTTGTTATATTTGTTATGTTTAATAATGTCATTTTTATATTTCTGCAGATGCATATGGTGCCTCTCTTCATAGAGAGCTTTTGGATATGTGCTTGAACAGTTTCGTTGTATAGATATCCTATAACAAGATATATGAATATATACTTATAAGATGCCTTTCTTGGTCGTTGCTTACGGTGGTTCTCATCATTCTTTTATTGCATAGTTTCTGCTTTCTTTCAATTTTCCATATTCCATACAATTTGTCATAGCTCCATCTCTATCACGTTTTTTATTATTTCATTTCTTTGTTATTTTGCTTTTCTCATGTTTTTATCAAATTTTCCGATTTGATATCGCATGATATCACAAATAATAAATATATTAATATCGTGTATATCATAATTTGTATACATATATTGCAATGTATATTGCTATTATTATATATATCATTCTCATATGCCGTCATATCATTCCTACATATAACAGATATATACTTTAGGAATCGCAATAACCATCCACTTTCACATCCATGAAATGAATGTAAAATGGATGAACCATTGACGATGGCATACGTCATATGAACGCATTAATGTAGTTTACATACACTGAAACATTCAACACACGAATGTAAAAGTCAATGTGACTTACATTACAAACTACATTTTTCGCAGTATTATATGACGTATTCGTTCAACGTTTCTTACACAATGTGTGTTACGAGCCTAGGTTAAATAGACAAAAATCTCCTGTGTATGAAAGAAAATTTCAATGATTAATTGGTGTAATTTTTCACCAAATGAATGTTGGCCCGGACTATTTCTATCATTTCTTCTCCGCTGTCTGTAAGTAAATTTCTATGTCTCATACATTAAAACATACAGTATCCCTATGCCACAGTTCATACCCCATACAATTTATCTTAAAATTGTGGAGACATTTTCTTCAGTTAACATCCGTAACCATGCAAACACTGCAGTTTTCTGTATGTAACCTACACGGACACCCAAACTTCGCATGGCCTAGTAGATGTCACATCCACCCCAAAAACTACGCATTTTCAATTTAGGCATTCAGTTCCGGAAACAAAGACGAACGAGCTCTGTAATACATATGGTTTTAGTTGAGTGATCGAGTATGGGTGTGCTTTTTTACCAAGGGGATCTAAGACGTGTACCAATTTACTTGTTTGGTCGATTGAAGATACCTCATATGGGCAGAAGAGATATTCACCGTTTTTTTCAGTGTGGCCTTTTTCTCTCCATACAAGTATGTTAACGCCTGGTTCGAATGTTTCATCAGTTGCATTGGGTACGTTGTGGCGTGAGGCCCTTTTTATTTGCATTTTATCCATCAGAAGTCTCATCTCAGTCCTTGCGATGAGGAGTACTCCACCTCTTTCATCTGTAGTCAGTCTTTGGCCATAATACTCGGGCAAGTTGATGCGAGTGAACTCGCCGAACAATAGCGCAGAAGGAACTATGCCATCCGGGACGGTGATAAGATTAATTTCTTTGACGGAGATTGAGAGAAAAAGGTCAAAGTGGCTTGTAGGCTGATCTATTATCAATATGCGGACTGTGATTCTAATTTGCCAAGGAAAATCTCACATATACTGAGACTAGTGTGGGATTCGATGGCCGTTCGTTTCACCTTGATACAGTCCAGTGATACCATCCAGATAAAGAAGACACAGAAGTTCCTGCCTTGGTCTACAATTATTCGATTTGGTAGACCAGTACAGATGGAAGTCTAGTTCCGGATGAAAGCAGGCATACGGTCTTCGTTTCCATGTTGTTCAGTCGAGTAGGAGTAGAAAAATGGGTATCCTCGGCACTAATGTGGAGGATTCTATGTCTTTTATTTTTAATTGAGATGAAGAAGATATCCAAAAACATTGTTTTGTTGAACTACGCGCTATCCGAGCCGAAGGAGACTCTAAAACGCAGCAGGGAAGAGCCGATGATTTGACATGGGTCGCATCTGTTGGTGATATCGTTGAGGATTTCAAGGGTGGGAGGATCGGCTTCCGAAGGGTTCGTGTGTTTTAGAAGGTTAAAAATCTTTGTCTGAGTTGGGTGGAAGATGGACCGATGAAGTATTTATAGTTAACCAGTAGTAAAATGCGTCGAAATGTGTGGATAGGTTACAGTTGAGTGTGCCGGTGAGAAGAGGGGCTTGTAAATATAGGAACATACCATTTCTAGAGGTAAAACATTTGTGCTTTACCATTATTTGGTTACGGCGTGAGAGTTTGTTGTTAACGTTCTCTATCATAAGTTCGGGGCCATCGAGGATATTCAGACCTATGAGGGGAGGAAGGTCAACGATAACAACATCAAGCGTGACGTGAATATTTGCGATGGAAGCTGGTGTAGCCAGAATAAATATTGCGGTACCGAGAGATCGGATAACTTGTGCGCAAAATCAAAAGGATAACTTTGATTTTGTTAGAGGGCTCTTGATGTTGAAGTAGTTGTCTATCCCTATTTTTCGGTTCATCGCCTCCGCCATCATCACTTTCATCGGATTCTGCGTCGCTATGGCCATAAATCGAAGGACTGCTTGAACTTTGCGATGTGTGAACAGATATCCGTTGACCTTTCCTGAGAAATCTTCGTCCATTATGCGTATGAAAAAGTAACTCTAAAATTGATACCGTCCGTTCTAAAATATATGTGATACCTCAGTGAACCTTTTCCATTCCATCGTGCCCCTGCATACTGAAGGCAACCATCACCAATGAAAATAGACTGTGGGGGTTTTGAATTGTATTTCCAAACAATTTCAATTCTGTCCTTTTTTTCCTGACTGAAATAGACATAGCGATGGGACCCAATAGCTATCCATAAAGATACAAATTAATTATCTGTTGTAATTGTGAAGTAATCGGAGGAACCACTCTTCCTTACATCGAAGTCATTGTGACAATATTGTGGTGGACAATCCTTACCAGTGACCAGAAAGCGGCTCCCACAGTTTAGAATTTTGGTCAGAAATTTACAATTGTTATCTAGATTCAATAAGGCGCCCATCAATCCAATTCATGAGTCCAGTGTAGCACGGAGTTTAGCTATCCATACATAAACACGATGACTTTCCATTTGAGGTTCAAATTGACTTCTTGTACTGGTGTAACGTCCGATGCCATTGTTTCTGTCATGTTCGTGATTTCCATAATTACCAGTGTTGATAATCGGACTCCAATCATCTCTATTGCTTTCATCTTTCGGCGCCTCCTCGCCCGGAAACCATGTTTCAATTTCAGTAAAACGTTCACCAATTGACTGGGAAAGAAATTCATAATTTTCCTTAAACGTTTCTATATACGACTTCATCATAGCGTCATCCATGTCGAAAGGATCAGACTTAATGTCAAGAATGCAGTACCAATCACTATCCAATTTCTGTTTGTTCCTTCTGAAGTAAGCCAGTCCACAACTTCCTTCAACATTCCTTTTTGCATGTAGCCATTTCTCCGAATCTGTGTGATCTCTGTGAAGTTCCATATGCTATGCTTGCATGTAAGCAGACCACGTTTAACAGATATCTCTCAATTCTGATAATTGATCATACATGAAAAAGCGTGCGCACGATGAGAATCTGGGATTTGTGCTGACTTCCGCAGGGTCTTCATATCACATAAAATTTCTACATCCACTATTTTATTACCTTCTCTGTCCGGCCGGTCAATTTTGATTTTCCCACCCGTCTGTCACGACTTTTACTCTCCCTTGTAACTCCATTGACGGTATCCTCTGTTAAATTGTGTCTTCGGTGTTACAACATTTATTCAATTGTCACTACATCTATTCAACTAGTTTTCAGTCTATTCCACGTAGCACTACATCCAGGTGGTATAACATTTCAAGGTGGTTTTTTATCGTAAGGGCCGATGAAAACTAGGACAGTATACATTGGCAAGGGCCTCACCATTATATTAGTCGTTTTGTTGATGTTGACCTTCCACCACTTGCTGATTTCTCAATCTCTAGCGTGTCTCCTTCCATGTCAGACAACATGGGATTATTTTCTTCTGAATCCTGTTTTTTGGCTCAAGGTTCTTCCTCACCACTAATCTTTAGGTCAATAATTTCATATGTTTGCCTTTTACTGCTTCTTGTATGTGCTGGAAGAATTCCATGGACACCCATTCCTCTTATTTCATTTTCTCCATTTCTACAGTAATTACTCTCACTGAAAAGTACTGCCTTATTTTATTGACAAGTCTGTCATGCTGAGCACTTGCACGGTAACCAATTTTCCAGACCTATTTCGCACACCATACTCCAAAAGTCTCATGCGATTCCAAAAAGTTGCATGAATAGATTGATTCATTCATCGTGGCTCTGAGATGACAACGTCCATTAGTTTCTGCATTGTGGTAGAACCTTCTCCTCATCATAAATCACACTCACCATCCCCAGCGGCTTTCAACAATGTCTGCATAGACGTTAAGAACTTATTACGCAGCCGATAGAAGAAATTTGAATCAAAAGTTCCCTTTGCTGGGCTTCCGAAATAAACTTCGGCTGCATCCAGGAGGTAAATTATAGTCTCCTCTATACTGTTGATGAGAATTATACTGTCAAGGTCGTCACTCCTCTTTTACCAGAATCTTTCCGAGATCCAAACTGCGGTATGGTCTTGATCCTTTTCATGACAGATTTCAATTTGACAAGCATATTTCCCACAAGAGCGTACCATTCGTATGTTGAGATACTTTTCATATTAAGAAACTTTGTTCTTTCCATGTCCCTCGCAATATCCACTCTCCTCGCTTCTTCAAACGGTATCTTATATTGTTCGGTGAAGGTCTCACCATATCGTATGACACTGCTCATGAGAGCTATGAACGACATGTCCTTTTCTGTCTTCGACGATGGTATGTTCCGAGACCTGCTGAGATTTATAACTCCCACGGGCCATGGTCGCCTTGTCATTGCGGACGAGAAGACAGACACGAATACGATATCTTGCCCAATTTGTCTCGGAAGTGACCATTCCACCAAGAATTTGGAGTACGGAAAGGAAATTTCTACCGTCCACAATAACAAATGACTTCTCGGACTTCAGTACAATTCTATCGGTTTCCTGGTTGCATAATTGTGAGATACCAGTATACTTGCCGTTAACATCTTCATACTCGAAAGTCACTGAAATCATTCAGAAACCAATTGTATACCACTCCTCTACAAAGGATGTAACGAATGCATCATGATGCTCGGTGTTGACATCCCTCAGATGGTTCTTGAAGTTTCAGACTTTACTGACTTGAAGCCATACGCCTACAGTCAGATAATTACTAAATCAAAAGTCTGGAAGGGTAACAGACCTCCTGCTATCGGTCTCCTCATTACCATCCATGTTTGTGCGTTGAATTGTGATACCTTTATCTCTTGAGAATCCCAGCAGTGAACACCATCTTCTGATTCCAAATCACGTAGGATTGCTAGGTTCGTACCACTTTCATTGTTATCATAAATCGGATATTCTCGTTCGTTATGAATCGCCTTGATTTGCACATAGATTATTCTTACTATGTTCACTACATCATACGGTGCAGCCGTTGCCCATTTCGCTACACTTCCTGGGTTAGTTCTAGTTCCAGCCCCACCTTTTGCTATATCAACAAAGAATGCACTAATATCCGAATGATAAATTCCACGGAACCCTCGCGATGACTTCACTACTCCAACGGAATCATCATCTTCAAGTACAGCTCGACAGAAACATCTGGAACTATACCCCATACCGCTGCATCGGTACCGCTTTCCTATCCAAGAACCAACTTGTGAAATAGTTTTTTACCCTCTGCCGGGAGGTAGCGATGCATCAGACACTTTCCTCGTGCAGAGGTGGAAGAATAAGACATAGTTGATTAAAAAAGTATTATGTTGTAATTGAGAAATATGGAAGTTAGTTGACGACGTCTGGTTGTGAAGAAGGATATCGTAATGTTCAGAAATATTCAAAGTCAGTTTATGACAGCTGGTCATGAAGAAGGATATCGTAATGTTGTGCGCAATATATAGAACAGATTATATTGTGATTTGACAATGACCTCGTTTCAGTTATATTATTTTGTTGATCGGTTTGTTGTCTTTGTTATCATTAACGGAACTGTTGTATGACTTTCTTCACTGGACGGTCCTTCTGTAACAACGCAATAATTGTACCGTGTACGGGTGTGTTGCACTCACCACTGGTATATTGCAACATATTTTTGCGGCGCAAAAATGTCGCTCGAAAATATTTTTTAAATATTTTTCCTCCATATGGAATCCCAAAAATTGCAGAAAATTAAAATATTGATTTTTTGTTGCAAAAAACAAAATCTTTAATTTTCTGACGAAAATCTGCAGAAAATTAAATAATTAATGTTTTGTTGCAAAATATTAAATACTCAATTTTCTGCAAAAAATATTTCCTCCATTTGAAGGCCGTAAATTTGCAGGAAATTAAATGATTGATTTTTACAACAGAAAATCAATTATTTATTTTTCTGCAATTTTTTGGCCTCCATATGGAGCAAAATCGGAACATTTTTTCTTCGTCTGTTCCAGTAGTACAAACAGGCCTATCACGACGCCATGCAGAAAATTAAATATTTAATTTTCTACAATATATACCAGATCACAACATTATATAACTTTCCAGGATATAACATCGCGGTACTACTACCGTTACATTACCTCCTTCACGTTCGTCCATATCCCTCCACCATCAACATCGAAGATTACGCCTCTACTGGATTAATACGATCTCCAACAAGCATCATCATACCGTTGCAGGAACAAATTCTTCAAAATCATCACATCAGAATAAACTTCTACAGACATCAAGTCAAATTAAAAGCAACGACGTACAATTAGATCATTTCAACAACAACTTCACACTCCATATATATGTTTCTACACGAACATCAGCCACACGGATTTTACAATCAATTTCAACATTCTCCATCCCATTCCCTAACAGTTTTAAATCTATTTTTCAACCCGGAACTGAGCAAAACTACAACCTGTCTTCATCAACCACTACTGGAAAATGCTGTACCGGGAAAAACTCAGCCTATGAATTCACTAGATTCCATCTGTTTTCCTTTATTGACAGTTTCTTTGGTTCATCTTTCAAAGACAACTTCAACTACAGGAATGTAAACTGCAAGAAGTATCTCGAATGGTTGAGGTCCCTGATGACCCGATTTACAAGCGCATAAGAACACCTGTAGAAAGCAAGGAAAATGAGAGAAAAATGGCTTTGAAAGAATCGGTATTCGAGTCTGTAGGAGCTAATGGTGACATGGTCCTGGCAGAAATGGGTTCTCAGCAAGTGCGTCAGATAGCCCGTGCGTCTCTCGTCCTATACACATATGGTTGTAGAGATGAATGTACACTGCAAATGTTCATTGACTTGTTCAATGATTTGTGCAATTCAACTGGATTCTAGTTGGTCCAACATTCATTAACATGATCATCTACTCAACTGGGAAAGGACCAAGACGGAACCCATTCCACATGTCTATCCCAACAAGTTTAGAATGTCTCCTCTTTTACCACACCGTTTTACTTGTCTCGGAGACAATGTCGAGAAAAACATTCTAAGACGCGTAATAGAAACATTCTCAGCATTAAAAATTTCACTGGTACTAGAATAGGGTTCGTTCGTGAAACAATTTTCAAGGAATGGTCTAGACTGGCAACATCAATCTACATCCCTCTATTCAGTACAATGATGTCACCGTACATCTTATACAACTCAACAACATCAATATTCGAAGTTCTTTGTACAAGCAAAGAAGGTTTGTTTTCCGGTTAATTATGAAACAAAATTTGACCCCGATTCCAACATGGAATCAAGTTCAATGCTGAAACATTTCTTTCGTGATCCACACAGTTCGGAATTACCGCAATTTTTTTTCTGGTATACCTTATCATACACCCGAGTCTCTCAACTCATCCGTTCCAGTTAGTAACATCATAGAAATTATCGTAGACGTTTATCATAATATTTCGCCATCAGACGAAATGGAAGCAGGAAATGGTAAACGTGAACCGTCTTCCAAACAATTGCAAAGAAATAAGAAGAAATGTAAGGTTGGTGGAAACCAAGATATATAAAATTCACCAAACCAATCTTTGGATATACCAACAGAAGTTAAGGAGGAATATAATATCGAACCAGCAGCTTCAGTTAATATGACTACAATGGGATTGAAAGCGATAGAAGTGCTGAAAATAAGTATGAATAATTACTGTTGCTGCTATGACTGCGATGTTTAGTCCTTTACTGACACACATGAAGATGCTATAGGTAGCGGCTCTACAAGATAATGTTCATTTCATTCTAACAGACCCTCCATACAACATTAAATATATCAACGACTATCCAAATTCGGATTATGATCAGTTCACGGGAGAATACAGGAAAGAATTGGTAGATTTATCGAAAATTGTTTTGACACCGGGAAGTCATGCGCATATTTTTTGTTCGATAATGAAATATTCTTCCTGGGTTCAAAATATTAAGTCCAAGAAAGAATTAATTCCATTGGAAAATCCTGAAGATGATTAAATTGGAAATGGATACAAGACTGTAACAATTGTTTTCAGTGTGGAGGAAACACCGCTCCATTACACGAAGACAAGAGTTCACTATGCATCAGATCCAATAACACCCCGTTCAAGGCATCTATCCGTGGTTTAACATGCAGTACAGTTCTGAAAGAATGTAATGGTATGGGATCAGGCTTTGAAGAGGAAAAAACACAGTCTTTCTGTGTTCATCACTACTGTTCATCCTGAAACCTATAATGAAATGAATACCATCCCAAGCGTCTCTATCAACGAAAGGTATTCCTTCAATCTCAGACAAAATCTTTCTATCGAAGAACAATGCTTTGACCAGAGCAAAGGTCAAGGCAGTGGATGATGGATATTATCCTCAAATTTAACCGTCCTGGTGAGTTGGTTGTGGATCCATGCGCTGGTACATTTTCTGGGGAAATGGTAAGTATTGTTCTTCCAAAACATAGGAAATCTGTCGGTGGTGATATTGATGATAACTGTTTGGAATGCTGCTGGACACAACTGGTCGAATTTTTGCTCGTCAGTTACTCAACGATGGATCAGACATAAAAGACGCGGTAGAATACCTATTTGATGAATAAGAATATTTGAGAGAGCTGGTAGCCATTGTGGTGAAAAAATAAGGGATGTATGGGATATTCCTCTTGAAATTCCTACAGTTTAGACATTCCCTAAGCACGTTCGTCACTTCATTTCACAAGTCATTGTGGATGCATCTTTGTATAAAAACGGTGTTTCCATGCCGTGAGATAAGTAGAAACTATGATGGAAGAGAGCCCTTGATGGAATACCTACAAATATGTTACTTGCAATGGAAGCATGGGTACTAGGTTTTTTCCTGAAACCTTCCACAATCGAACATGATGAAGCTAGTCTGGAGTTTTTCGCAGAAAAGACTATTGATGAAGGTTTCCTCATTGGTCATTACTATGGAACGATGTTTTACTGAAATATCAGTGGAAGTCAATCAATTTCAAAAACGTATGGCGAGGATTTACTTTCGGTATCCAAGGCGCAAATACTGAAATACGGTGCTAATTGTTTACATAAATGTCCTGCAAGTGATGGATAGAAAAAGAAGGCATGAATTGTAACTTCTCGTTGGTGCATTTCAAGATACTTTAATGATTTTCATGATCTTTTTGGAATAAATATTCGGCTAATAACATATTTAATAATACAAGAACTGCGAATTGCGCTCTCGAACAAAACTGAAAGTAGAGAATTGATGCGACTGCAACTTCTCACAAAACTTTTGAGATTAGTGCTTCATGTCCGATTTCACTTGGTCAAGGACCCTTCATTGATTACGATCTTTATCACGTTCATCACGAAGTCAATAACGCTCAAGTACTTTGTGAAATGATTACTACTACAGGAAATGTTTTAGTCATTATTTCCGATATTAAAATTTGTACTGCATGTTTTGTTGAGAGCGTTCACGTTCGAGAATAGTAGCCTATCTGCAAAATTTTATACTATTATTTGAAATGAAGAAGGGGCACAGTTAGAACTAGACTACTTGTGGCTTGATCTATTACCATGATGGTATAGATTATGTACACACATGGGTGTAAATTGTTTTCCACTATGGTAGTAACCACATTCTGATTCTGGATTTGATCAATGATCATTTCCATAAAGACGGTACGGGGGGCAAAGGAGGTGGTAACATGGGGAGTAGTTCAATTTGTTAGAAGCAGCTATTTAAAATGTCTTATTCCAAAGAGTGTTTAAGTTTTCCTCCTTCTGGCCCTTGCATCCGTCCATGTATTTGAGGTCTGGACGTCGGATGTGGCACAGGCATATCTGCAATCGGCAATACCCCTGACAAGGGACCTATTCCCGGACTCCAACATACCGAATTTGGAACTTTCTCCTGACCATTGTATGAAGATACTCCAGCCATTATATGGTCTTTCCGAGTCAGAACACTTGTGGTTCTAAACTTTGCAACAACACCACCTCTACGATTTAAAGATGAAACATCTTGATTCGGAATAATCCTTCAACTACATCCACAAGAACGGAAAGCTAAGTGAAATTTCTGATAGTTACGTAGACGACCTTTTACGAGCAGGTGATGATGATTTTAAGAAACTATCGGCTAGAACCGAGGAACGATTCGAAATGAAAGAATCGTCCAATTCACCGTGCGATTTCTCTGGTTTCAGACTACTCCTAGACAACGACCAAATAATCCAGCAGACACAACGACACAATATGAAGAAACTTGGAGCGCTAGACAACAATGCTACCTTCAAATATTTGGTTCAATGTGCATTTTCTTGGCGTAGATATTGCATACACGACCTGACTGTCTGCTCGAAATATGGTGATTAGCCGAGATCACGGAAAACAACGTTATCAACAATCCAAACACCTCCATTAACCACCTCAACAAATGCATAGGATATTAAATTTGTAACGACATTCACATCTCTTTTCCAATTCTCGATATCAACAACATAGAGGTGATAGGCTACGGAGACGCCTTATTCGGCAACAACTTGTACCTGTCTTCGCAACTAGGATATACCAACTCCCTTTCAGAAGTCAACGAAAACATCATATCCATTAGAAAGTACTACAATGCTGAAAGGCTTTGTCGCTCCGCAATGGCTGCGGAAGTAATAGAATTCTCCGATTTATTGGACTGCGCAATCACCCTTACGCACTAAGTAAAGACTTTCCTGAACCGTGACATACAAATGGATCTGTTCACAGATATTAAGTCCCTACTTGACTTCATATCAAAAGGGTCCCGTACTTCTGAAAAAGATTGATGCTGGTCGTTGCAGCTGCTAGAGAAGGGTTCAAACGTCGGGAAATATCAAAAATTGGTCTTGTGAGAATTGAATGTAATGTGGCTGATGGATTGACTAAACTAATTACCAAAGCATCCCTTTTTGCAATCTCAAATACATCATTACATTCGCCATCACCAGTCCAATGGATATTTAGACATGAATTTGCCCCATAATAGTAATATTTATTTTTATCCCTTCAACCTCCTATATCTTCCTCCTCTATACTTTCTGATATATTCAAGCACTAATATATTTGCTTTACTCACCTACTTTTACCTATTCCTAACCTTTTCTACTTCGTCCTTCACACCATTGTTACCAGCTTTGATCAATCTTGTTCCCCCTTTTCTAACAAACTACATCTTGGTTTAAGCTACTTTGCCACATGCTGGGCAGAACTTATAATCAACTTTCATCTTGTACATCGAATGGAACGTATATTAAATATATTGAACCGACGGTACCTTCCGCCTGTTTCTGCTTCATATTTGTAAACTACCACACTCAAGTTCCTGTTGATAAATTACCATATTCTTCTGATATACCCACTATGTTATCTTCCGCCTCGACTGAAAATCCATGTACGGTATATAGGTTTACAAAGACTAAACCTCACGACCAGACCTGCATTCTTCTGGTATACTCACTTTGTCTCTTTAGACCTTCAACTACAAAAAACATTTTTCTGGTATGACTTGACACTTTGGTCCTGTTCAAGCAAATATCGGGACTAATAAATACGACATCTGATCTCACAAGCAAGGAAGGAACTACCTACACTAGTAATGGAACGGCAACACGATCAACCAACTACACGTGTATCTTCCACACAGTTCTCGTCTAACCAGCATTTACTGTGGATAGTCAGACACAAGGTAAATCAAGCTACTGTATCTACGTGTGTATTCTAGGCCTGAATTAAACGATTCCACCGAATACAGATCAGAGTCTTGGATCCGCTTTTGGAATTCCTCACCTCTATAAAAACGCCACCAGAATCATTCCTTTCCTTCTGCTTTTCTCCTTTTCGCTACTTTCACTAAAACTATTGAACTACATTTAACCTGTTGTTACCGATTGGGTATTGATACCCTTTCACTGAATCCACCCCCTTTCCGTATTGATACAGAGCTCTGCCAATCCAGTCCTTCATTCATTAGTCCTCTGAACTCCGTCCTCTCTCGCGTTCATCCCTCTAGATCATCAACTGTCACTCAACACACACTCTCTCCTCGAAAATTCAATACGTTCATACCTGCATACGCGCTGCATCCTATCTAATCGTCACATTACGATAAATAATGTCATACCCACCACTCGCACACTTACTTACACTTAGAATTCAATACGATCATACCGCCCATAACCTACAGATCGCAAAAAATCTCTCTACCTCTACTTACACTCTACCACATCGTATACACTGTGACCATTCACGTAGCTGTATTGAACCAACTGGCGCTGATTGCCACTGACCTGAATACAGCTACCATCTAATACCAGAGTCCTCCGACAGTTGACAAATGGAACATGTACCATACATATCCAAGTTTTAACCACATCGTCTGTTACTTAGAATCATATCGTTCTAAAATCCGTTCCATTTCTCATTAATTCCAAGTCTCTAATTGGCATCATAAATTTGAACGTGCCCGTTAAATCATGTAACGGACACGTTACATTTATAATCTCCCACATGATTGCAGAACATATACCATCCATATACAAGTTGTCACCAATTAGATGGGTAATTAGAATCATATTCTTATAAAATCCCTTCCGTTCCTCATTTATTTCAATTGCCTAATGTGCATCATTGATGTTAACGTGTCCATTAAACCATGTAACGGACACAATACATTTATAATCTCTCAGGTAAATGTGAACGCGTCTATTTCAGATTTCCAATGTAGGCATTCATGATGAATAGTAATTACATTGCTGGTGGCTTTTCTGAATTCTTCTCTGATATTTTTGTATTGGTGGCGGTCATAGACGCACTACTGTAACCACTGTCTTCATAAAATTTGATTAAAAGTTGGTGATGGCAATGAACAAAATTGGGGCCCACATTATTTTTTATGATTAATTGTCGCAACTGCATGTAGGTACAAAACACTGAATTCACTGCATTCATAAAATTACCAGTTTTTACCAATACGAATTCCCGGGGGAAAAACTACGATTCTTGACTGTGCATTCTACGAATGGTCTAATGTAGGCGTTCATATCGGTTGAATAAGTAAATGGTTCCCTGTCACATCCATACACATTCACTGCTTGGGAGTTGGTATTCATTTACGGGAATACAGACGATGTACGCTTGTTGAGGGAGTCAAGTGATAATAAGAAGTGGAAATAAGCGGAAACAACCAACCGCTATCATAATTGATAGCTACGGTGATTCACCTCTGTCCCTACAAGAAATGTCACGAAGAATAATGGAAAGTCATTAGAAGAAATCATAAAATATTTGTATCAATATTTGGAACCACCGGCCCCTCAAACAAATAGTTTGGAACCACCGGCACCTTAAAATCAAACATCAGCTCCTCAAACACCTCCTTCACGTATAGATTACCTGATACCGTTCGACAACTCCCTTATTTCTAGGATACAACCATACGGATGTTCACGACAACAACGGAAAATGGCTCAACGGTGTCAAGATGTAGTTACTATTGAAAACATATTACCACACCGAACACCTAAGTTCTGGTATACAGCTGAGCTTGGTGAAAAATTGGAAGAAGAAGCAGTGAGGAAAAGAGAAAGATCTGGATATGGTGTAATTCCTGGTGATCGCAAAGCTGTGTGTCAGAAAATAACTATAAGGGACACCATGACGTTACCTAAGTCACCATTTACACCTGATGGTCATCGTATGCATATATGTTTCGAGTATGTTCACATCTTAGAAATCCGAAATCTGGCATGGATGTGGGCTGCAAAAAGCAAATGAAGCATATTGAGGTATTGCAATTTTTGGATGATGCAGGGCGGCCGGACGATAAGGTTATGCATATACGGAGGGGTATAGTGATTATGGACAATCA
>JAULBU010010012.1:0-24494 GCA_032358235.1 Odonthalia washingtoniensis
GAATGGAAAAGAACTCCACCAAAAATGGATGGGGTTGCGTTGAGTTGTTGTTTAGGTGGCGTCCACCACAATGTCGGTGTCTTCGAACGACTGTCCATGACAGGGTTGTGGTGCAGTGGGTGGTGTCCGTACCAGAGTACGCTTGTCAGGCGGAGGGAATGAACACGACTATGGATGGGGTAGGACCAAGGTTGACTCCTGTAAGGCGCGGTTGGTCGTCTCGTGCACACGAGGTTGGAATACTGTCGTGGCCGAAAGGGCTTCATTATTAATGACAAAGTGAAAGTTTGGGGTCAGATTCAGTCTCAAGGTGGCTTGTTTTTATTAGAGTAAAAGTAGTTCGGGGACAAAAAGACCTCTTAAGTAAGCTTTGCCCGCCATTCGACGGTTGGGGCGGTCATAAAGCGTGTTAAGTACAGTAAGATACTGTAATACGCAGCGTACACTGTCAGCTGACACGTGGTCAGCTGTCCAAATGGTCGAAATACGCAAAACATAAAAACATGACAACGTGACATAAGAGTGTGACAAAACGTGACATAGCGTGACGAAACGTGACAAAATGTGACGGAATGCCTCTTGGAGGTTGAGATCAGAAACAGTCGATGACCGCTGCCGATCCGGCGATCAATTGCACTACATCTAGTAGAAGAGTAAATATGATCATATGTACTCACAGTTATTTTCGTATGATAGGATTTGTTAACCGATATTGGTCGAATTTATCAACTGAATTCATGAACATATTATAGGCAAAAATGATTGTAGGTACCTGTATTTTTGATCTGTGCATGCTCTCCGTTGCCATCCTCCTTTCCATTGATGCTAAACCTCGAACATAATTTACCACGTGTGTGCTAATCTCATCAACTTCTAAATTAAGTGAATCTCCCAGATCGTTGCAATAAAACGTTACTATAGCCGGGTCCTTAAACACTAGAATCCTACATTTTCCACCTGTATCTTATCATTTTCCGCCGAAACGTATTTGCCAACAGCCGGACATAATCACCATTCCTCCATATTTTATTTTTCAGATATTCTGTAGCCTCTTTTACTAATGGGATATATCGATATGATATCCCGTCAAAATTATTGAATCTTACCGTACAGATGAACTTCAAATAACCATCAGTTAGATTCAATAATTTTTTTGCCAGTACATGTTCAAGTGTAAAAATTGGCTACGACAGCGAGTCGTTCCCGTGTTGATCATTTATAGACTTGTGTTTGATGCCCCAATTGCAAGCAACATAGCGCAGATGGTGATACTTTTTAACCGATGTCACCTGCAAATGTTTTCTCGTACGGACCGCTAATTTGCCAAAATGTAGCCACATAATTTATATGTGGTGAAACTCCAGTTATATTACCACTATTATTATCCCAGAGTGAAAAAATATGGGAAGCACCATTCTACCACAGCATAGAATCTAATACCGAAACGGACTGGCTTACTTTTCATGTATGACCTTGCCGCGGTTCTAGAATTGTATCTGAACGTATTCTCATCAAATGATGAGACACCAACTGGTACCGCAATATTTGTAGCGTTTTTAGAAAATGTTCTATCAATTTTCTGGAATACCAGAGTGGGTCATAGACAGCGATTGAATGGTCATAGTACGGATAAAATATCAAATTACTTCAGATCTGCTGAAAGCACCTGTGCGACATAACTATTTTGAAATCTACAGTTACAATAAACATTCTTTTGTTCCAATAAATACTCAATTAATTAAATTTGTTAATGGATGTGGCAACATCCAAGCCAATATAAGCATCCATTTTATCCCCCGAAATCCCCCTCTAGTTTTGTTCCTCATTTTGCGCTAGTAAAGCTTCTTATACAATCCATGTAGGTGTTATAATCGAATAAGCAATATGCACCAATCCCATCTCTATCTCCGTACACACGTCGCACATAGTTCGGGTGCATACTATGTAACTATGAAGCCTTTATCCATTTTTGTATATAAGCATTTCCTGAATACATCATGTATGCAGGCAATGAGTATATACAAAAATAATATGATATTATTGAAATCCTTTTCATCAATATTAGTAAACTCAAACCAGTTCTCATTCTTCTCTCCCAATACCTCGCCCGACTCCCAGAAATTCCCCTCCCTCACTTCCTAGTACTTCACATTATCGACTGTTGACTGTAATATCGGAACATCTATTCCGGTGTAACCGTTGAGCGTTCCATTCCCGACTCCCGGCCCATAAATTTCTTCGGTACCATTGGTGACTTCGTATTGCTCGTCCCGATTTGAACCGCATCCTCTTTGCCACAATGTGGGGCATGTGAAGTCTGCACGCCTTGGCAGTCTGAGCGGGGTTTCTAGATTGAAATCTCGTTTTCCGTCATCCCCTGAATCACGACTGGCCACAATTCTGGTTGTTTTCCCGTATAGGTAAAAAACATCTACTTTCAGATTACCCTTACTATATTATCATGTAGTTTTAATTGTACAGTATTATTTCCTTACCGATACGTAGTGTTTCCCTCCACATCTGAATTATTAATAAAATAAAATTTCTTCGCCTCATCAGATATTACAAATTCCAATGTTGTAAGCGCATACAGTTTTTTCCCTACAATTTCTATTTTTAATTTATGAGTTTATATGACCCAGAACAGTCATAGTTCACTTTCTGATTTTCGTCTTAGATATCGTTGTTCACATAACGACAATTATAGGCAAACAGATGTCTCTACTTACGCCCGTGTAGCCAATCAATGCCTGTCCACGCCGCCCATATGTCGAGATTTACTGTGTGTAACTGAAACAGTTAACTCGAAGAGATCAAATAGAAACAATATTTTTGATTAGTGGGATTTGGAAAGTAAGTACAGTTAAAATTACGGTAGAATACACGCAGAGAAATTTTACCTAACCGAAATTTTAAATTTTGTTTTGGGACAAGGTTTTTTTGTACGCAGGCAACAATGACCGAGAAGTGCCCCACTGAAACTTATCGATCATTGTTGCCTCAATCTCACAGTGGCTATTTGGTTGCAACTGAAGATATATGTTTTTTTGTTTCGGGAGTGCAAACACATATACTCTCAACCTGCAGCCCAAGACGAAACACTGTAATCACGTGGATCAGAGATCAAACAAATGCGAAATATGAGACGCATGTTATGAGGTCAGTGATTTGTATTTCGACGTCCTACCGGTCCGGACTATATGTGAAGGTACTGCATATTTTTTAGGACAATTCAACATGCGTTTATCTAAAAGGCTGTGCTGGTGGAAAGGAAACTAAACATGACGCAAAATAACTTTGATATAAATTCATATAGTGATGAGCAATGCCTCATCACATTTAAATTCCGGAAGAAGGAATTGTTTTGCTTAGGAATATAATTCCATTGCCTGAGGCCATGAACAAGACGAAACGTCGTGGATACCTTGCAACTCTAATGAAATCATTCTGCTTGATGTGCCAACGCCTCATTACGGTGTGCAGATGGACGCATTTGGAGAACGAATTCTTCTCCCACGAAAGTGTTCTTTGCGAAATATTTAACAAAGCCGTTGAAATTTTCTACAACTGCGATAGCAGTTTGATTTGCAACTTTAGAGATAATTTCGTGCATGAACATGAACAGATATATGCAACTGCTATAGAAAAATGTGTTGCCCCACTTAATAATTGATTTGGGTTTATAGACGGAACTAATATATTTATTGCAAAATTCAAAGGAAGGGGACAACGTGCCACATATAGCGGACAAAAAAGGCAAACGAGATAAGAATGCAAACCGTTACTACGCCGGAAGGATTGATACTACACATTGGAGGGCCGGTTGAGTGAAGAAGGCACGATATGACACTGTTTAGAAGATCAGGAATCGAGGCTGTTATTCAAAGCGCAATGGTAACAGGAGGAGTGCAGTACTACATTTACGGAGACCTCGAATACGTTCATCAACCATACGTACAGATAGGTTTTCAACGCGCAAAACTGACTCCTAAACAAGTATAATTTAGAAATCTATGTCGAAACATAGAGTTTCCGTGGAATGTGGATATAAATATATAAAGAAATATTTCACACACCTTGAAATACCTCGTGAAATTTGATTACCTATTACGTCTTCAGAAATTTTATATGCTGTGAAAGAAATTACTTGAAATGTTAGGGCATGTCTATATGGTTCACAAACATCCCAATGCTTCGATTTTTTGCCTGTCTCTTATTGAGTACATTAATTCTTCCACCTACTTCCTCATGTCTTGATAATGACCAAAATGTCTTGTTGAACCGTTACCATCCCCTGCCGATCACGCGATGCGGATTTCTCACGTTTAGGTTCTATTTCTAAGCGTTTTTCATGAAGTGTGATACGCCGATCATCCAAATTATTTCTTTGAATTCGGGATTCTTTCTCAACTCCAAAGTGCGTAGTTTCCAAACTAAATCTGTTTTCATCCCTTTTGTCTCTCCCCTTATCCAAATGTGTGCGTTACTTGTAGGCATCCTCCAACGCCCCTACAACTCGAGTCATATCATTCCACCATAAACCCTTTTGCGTGTCTTTTTATGAGGTGCTTATGAATATGATCCGTCCATAAATATAGATTCAGAACCGCTGTTATTCCTTTTCGTATTTCTCTCCATGACAGATCGCCTTATATTCTCACAAGCATCGTTTAGTTCGTCCTCCAGATCCCTTGAAACCCGCTTTTCCTCATCTCGCGCGCCTTTCACATCCTTCATTTATGCAGTTATATCACTGCAAATTTGTTGATGCGGCCCAAAATCCTCTTTAACTCCTGATCCTCGCTCACCTCTCGCACTGGTCAGTTTATATTGCGCAATCAATAAACTGAACCGATCCCAACAATGATTGGAGTCCGTCATTATTAGAGCATCTCCACTAGTAGATCCAGCATACAATCCAAATTGTGAACATTAACCACTTGTACAAATGTAATTGGCTAACGAAAAGTGAAGAAAAGCAAATTAAATTGTTAGAATAGATTTGAGTGATATTTTATAGTTGCCACACCCGTGTGAAATACAAATGGCGACAGTAAACCGGCGGCTATATTCTTTCTGGTACCTCGCAATGTGAACAACCTTGCCATGTATGTTTTAAATTTTTTCCATATCTTGTACCGGGGTTGCCTCAGGAGATGTTTTTCATAACCTCCACTTTTATCACCAAATTTTCAACATTCGCGCGACATGGCAAAAGAATTTCTCAACGTCTCGTCGCTCAGAGTGTCCGATTCAAGGGGATGCGAAGACGGATGCTGAGTTGTGGCTACACATGATGTGTAGCCACATCTCCGCAGCCAGATGAATTCCACACTCATTGATACCATGATGGTATCAATGAGTGCAGACTTCATCGAGACGTGGGGAAGAGGTGGTTCTAGACCAGGAAAGGATTCTAATGTCAAGTGGGAGTTTGAACAAACTCACATGCGGTATATGCTACGCAATATTTGGCCGTGAGACAAAGAACATCCGGGAACAACGGAAATGGGGCCACGTCAAAGTGAGGAGGAATTTGAAAGGTGGCTTCGCATGACGCGTGATGTTTTTGTGACGGTAATTGATGCATGTATATCGGGTGATGAAGAATTTGGTGACTTTCACGCCGTGGTCTAAGAAAAAACGCTGTTGGACGAAGAGGATTTTCACCATTTGTAAAAAGTGATTGCTGGCCATCGGAAGTTATTTTATGGTATACCAACGATATTTGCGACGATGGATTTGAGATCAGTGAGATAAAGGCTTCTTCATGCCTCAGTTCCCTTTGTAGGGTGATTATCAGTCAATTTTCTTTACAGTATCTACGTGAACCGCCCCCAGAGGACCTCAACAGTATCGAGGCACAAATCAGAAAAGCTGAGTTTCCAGGCTGCATTGGGGTTGTTTACTGTGCAGGTTGGACTTGGAAAAGTTTCCCGAGAGCTATGAAAGGACTGATGGTTGGAAAATATGGCAGTCCAATCCTACGTTGGAGGCTGTGTGTAATTTGGATATTTAGATATGGAACTTACAATTTGGATTCCCAGGGCGCAGCAATATTCTTGACATACTTTATTTGAGTGATCATTTGTGCAAGGTTATATGCTGTTATTTTACGCCACAAATAGATTTGTCACTGAAATCCAACCCTTCCCGACACCCATCAAGTACTGTGCCGGAATATACTCGCTTCGTGATGTCAGGTTGGATGAATTACTGAAAATGATCTTTTTTTGCTGCAATGACGTTTTACGTTTGGTCCTTAGTTCTGAGACCGTTGGTGTCGGTCAACCTCGGAAGTGGGCCAATATATTCCTTAAAAAACCTGCATTTACTACAAGTGTACCGAAGCAGCACTTTCAGATTTGCAAATTTATTTGTATTTTTATGTTGGATCGGCTCAAAACAAGGTCCAATTCGGGCATTTTTGGTTCTCGTTCCGTCAAAATCCAATCCAATACATTGTTTCTAGATTTTCCTCTTCCCACTAGGTTTTTTCAGTGGGAACCACTTTATAAATCTTATCAAACAAATTAATTGGAATGCGTTTTGGATTTATTGGTGGAGATGCTCTTACGCTACATTCTTTCTAATTGTTCTTGTACAATCTAAAAAAATAAGAAATGGAACTCCCTATTTACTGTACATATATAATATCGGTTATGATACATCTCACTGGCTTCCACTTCCACTTCCACCTCACTCAAGATACCACGCAGACCGTACATCACACATTTCAAAATTATGAATTATTTCTTTCTCGGCGATTCTGTTCTTTATAAAGTAGTGATAATTAAAATGCCTACTTGAATTAGAACAAGTGCTACCCCATGAATCTACATTTATTACCACAATTATTACATTACATTATATTATATTTTATTTGTGTCATAAGTCTTTGCTTTGGATCAAGATTATAGTAAGGGTCCCACATATGATTGTAATTTTGAAAATATCTTATTACCGATAGAGTCGGCAGCTCAATGTGAGTTGGATGCTCACAATTGTACCAGATGTACTGATTAATCTCAAAAATACCCAAGTTCCTTACCAGAATTGCTGGATATATATAAAATTACAACTACAAACAGAACAGACCTTCAGATCCATCCGTTACTTTAAATTTTCGTTAAGATGTGATATACTATAGTTTCAAAAGCATCACCTACATTTAGAACTTGGTACTAGTAACGTTCTTCATGAAAAGTTCCCGGCCTCTTCAGAATAAGGCGTTGGCATACACTAGAGCCCATCCCATTGCAGAAGTTATTCCGATGTAATATTTATATTACAGATATTTTGCACGTACAATTATTGTATCTTCTTGTTTTTTATGTTTCTTCACTTTGGATAGTACTGGAAAATGTTGCCATTAATCATTCTTGTCTCAAATATTGCCATAGGAGCCGTACCATTAAAAAAGAATTTTGTGACGGCACAAATAACACATTATTACAAGTGATGTATTAAATTCTTTTCCTGTCAACTACCACTGAGTTCAGGTAAGTAACCATTCCATAAATTTCTCCGCATATGAATTAACGAGTTTCATCTATGCAATGGTCACGCTCTTTGTCAGTTACGTTATTACGTATTTTAATAAATGGGTTGGTCTAGTAAATCAGAATTTGAATAGAACAATTTGCACTCGGTTAATGTAGCTGTATATATATTCGTGAAAAACATTGAGAGGTTTCTGGAATGATTCGAAGACCACTTAATAAATAAAATGCGCATGGCCGCATAAAGAAATTGTATGAATTAAGAATTCCAGAAGTATATTCGTATTAAGAATGCAGAGTAAATGTACAGAATGTAGGTGTTGTTTTGTAAAACTATTGACCTCTAATATTTACTGAATAGCAAAATTTTGAAGAGATTCATGATACTTATGATAATTATTACCATGAACAAAATCAGATGCATATTTCCATCAATTTAGTGTCTTCGGAAATGAATACCATCTTTAATTACCAACAGTTTACGGGCAATGAAAACACTCACCATTTAGTTCATCAAATCATTGTATTGTGAGAAAATGGAGGATATGAATACAGCGTATGGAAAAAAATGTAATACAACATTTATAAAAAATTTCTTTCAGTCTATTATGCAGTTACTGAATGATAAACTAGCGAATTATGGAAACCATGAATGTAGCTTGATACGCTATATGTACATTTATCATGACATATGACATTAAAACATTGACCAAATTAGACCAATGTTTCCGAAAAGAAATGTCGCCTTTCGAAGGGTGCATACTCGGATGTATTATAAGAGGGTACTGAATGTATGAGGCCAAAAAGGAGATATCGGCACAGAACATCCACAGTGAACTACGTATTGTGCAGTTTGTACCAACGACTGCACTTTGTCTACAATAGGGATGGCATGGGCCAAAAGATCGGAATTGATTTAATCTTTTGACGAAAAGGGGACAGGAAAGGAATTGAAGCGACATGGAAATTTAAAATACCAATGATTATTTCAGAAAATTTAAAACTTAATATTTTTTAAAGTTTGAAATTTAAAATTAAAATTGAAATTTTTAGTTCACTGGAATTGAATGTAGAGAATTGTATGAGCGGCACTGAAGTGTAAGAATATAAAACCCACTAAGGTAAAAATGATTAATTTTAAATCAAAAAATTTTATTGGAAAAGGGTTTATAAAGATGGAGGAAATGACTTTTTATTGAAGTAAACAATTGAAATAAAAGCAGCCTACTTGGAATGGTAAATGAGGTGCTTTGCATAGTTTTTTAAATACTGAAAACCATAGACCAGGCGTAGTTCTTCCCCAGCAGCTATGTTTCTTGTTGGTACAATGGCCAAAATCATATGGATGGAATATGAATCACACCATGTTGTGTTTGCCTGTGTAATGACCCTCCACACTAAATTATATGTTAGAGTTTGTATCTGCATCTTCTTTTCCTTTTGAATATCGGTATCTTCAGGTAGATAAAGACTGTTGTTAGTGTATCTCATTACACGGAATTTACCTGGTACGATCCAAACAAGATGTTTGTCTGTAACATTTACCTCAATTTCTGCAGCCTATTTTCCACAGTCTTTAAAAGTTACCTCCAGAAAACCCTCAACAAAAGTTCTCGAAATTTGAGATTGATTGGACAAGTACATGTACGCTATAGAACCATTGTGAAAACTGATGGGAGAAATAGGTCTGAAAGACCGTTCATAAAACTTCCACTCCAGCAGATGGATGTTTAATTCAGGAGGGTTAAATGTAAGGTCTTTCTTCAGACACGCAATCAGCATCTTTTTCACAGTAAATGAAATGACGATGTTAGGGACTAAGAGACAAGCCTTAGAAACAGAAATTGTTACAGAAAAAGATCCGTGACGACATGTACAGGTTTTGAAAACTTTTTATCCAAGTTTGGTCGAGTAACTGTTCGTAAAAGCGGAGAGTTGAACCAGTTAGTACACGAAGAAGTCAGGAATGGTTGTTTCTTGTAGTATTTAACGCAACGTCAAGGTGTTTGAAACTGTATGATGTATGATCATGGCAGAACGGTTCATCAACATTAATGGCGTGAAAATGGGAATAACTATGCACTGTTGTTTAAATTTATGAATCTATGTGTAACTATTTCCATTTTTACCTCATCCATTCTGATTAACTGTTTTAAAATTGCAAAATGTTGAGGAAATACTGTTCGGACATTATTGTAATTCCGTAACGATCACGGAACGTGTTAGACAAATTATATCTCATTACATACTGAGAATGCGCAGTATTATTATGGAAAATTGCACGAAAAGATTGAAAAGCCTTAGTAATAACATAATTCATATCATGTAGATGATAGGACATTCTATCATCCACATGATATGAATGATTTCATGTAACTTACATCAACCAAGTTTCTCATCTACTTGAATACATGACAGTTCCGAATATATCCAAAACTATAATCTTGCAATGTTCATGATAATACCATCCAGGATAATGTTTAGATAGGCGTTTGGTATGTATCCCAAAATATCCTGCCGTACAGATACACCAACAGGATTACGGAACAGTTTCAGAATTTCTTCGTCTTCGCAATTATTTCTGGACTCTTCTTCATCACCTTCAACATATGAAAGATAGCTGTTTCGTACAAGTTTAATTGTTGTTGGCTCATAACCAATGTATGATATATTTCGGTTATCACAACATCGCCATTATGAATAATCACTTTTCCATTTTCAACAGTCTTTTATATAATTTTTCTTAAAAACGTTTACTTCTACACAATTTAAAGGTATCAATAACATACAGATGGTGCTTCAGATCACAAATTTTATAGCCCAGACTAATACATTTCCTATCCCGTGCTGATATTCCCCGATGAATACATGTATCAGACAACTGTTATTTTAAACTGGATACAAGAGCTTTGTTATTCATCAACGTTTCAGTCAGCGCTGTTAGCAGGTCAGTAGTAGAGAAAAATGAATGCCACCCCATATATTTCAATTAGTCTTCAACAATACATTTAAAAATTTTCCAAGTAACTATCACATGAAGCGGTTGTCGAGGGTTCTGGTATATGTTCGAACTTACGGTTTCCTCTTAATTATCTACCTCCTGTGTATTCCTCTTCTCCTTCCAGTCTTCCTTTTTCCTTTCTGAATCACCTATTCCCCTTTTTTAGTTACATATTCCCCTTCTCCTTCCTCTTATTTCGTATCATCAATTTTATAACCTGACTTGTCTAATTAGAAGTACTTCGGTAGCTGCTTCCCTCGTTGGTATTCTCCTATGGGTTACTTTAGACTAAAGTGTTTGATCTGGTTCATAATGTATTAGCCTCGCCTTCACCTATCCTAGTAGGTGTGTTAATCAGTACGTGTAGGCTATCCGGTGATGTATTCTACCAATCGGCCCTGGTTTTGCAGACGTATATAGATTTACACGGAATGAGATGGCTAAATGGTAGCATTTGTTACGTCAACGGTTTCCTTTTACTTGCACTTGTTGACGGCCTTGTAAAATTACTATTGGAGGGATAGGGTTGGTGGTTTTTCTTATTTAATCGTTTCTCCTTCTTCCTCCTTCTCCAATACCTCCAATATCCCGTATTAAATATCTAACTTTCATTAAAGTCTAAATGATAACACATGTAACAGAGAATTATCCTATTTGTTAATACATAATTCCCCAAATTTCCTAATTAGGTATTTTTTATTGTAAAATTTGTCACTCGTGTCCCTTTTTGTTCTGTTTTTTATTCTGCATGTATTTTGTCTACTAGATGTATGCATTGTCATTTGACTTATGGGTTTTATCATTCCCATACTGTGATAATACTTTCTATTTGAGTCTTGCCCATGTTATTATTAGTATTATTATTATGCCTCACCTCCGCCTACTCCGTTCTTTATATCCCTTTATTCCTGTTCCTTGCTCATATTATTGTTATTATGGTACCTCACCTCGGCCTACTACACCTTTCCATTCCCTCACTCTTCCGACCTCTGTTAGTCGGGCATGTATTTCCATTAATCTATCCCTTATTCTCGAAGTCTTCCCTTCCACTTAACTTGCCTTCTTCTACCCTCAAATGTATCCGTACTTTTAATACTCCAACCTTCCTTGTTTGAGGCTTGATGAGGTTATGGTAGCCCATCCTAAGCCTGCGATGTTTAGTTGGTTTCTTGTGATTAGGTTCCAAAGAGGGTTCGTACCAATTACTGACTTTTTTAGTCCATCCGTCAGGTTCGATTTACACAGGATCCAATTCAATCGCGTAAGGTCTCCATTTTCGTAACTTTTTTTCAAAGGAAACTGATATTTTCAACTTCGTTTGGTTCGCACGTACGCCTCAGCCGTACGTGCAGAGTCAAATTGAACTGTTCACACTAGACGTAACGCAGACTGCGTTACGTCTTGTGTGAACAGTTCCATTCCATTACTTGATGTCGCTAATGAGATTAGAAGTCGTTCGAAGAACGATGTACGGTAGGCGCTTTTTGTAGATATGCGTGTTGATCCGCTGTCGTTTTGTAGTTCTGTGTACAAGTCTGCTTTTGAGTCTGGTACCCTTATCTCATTTCTTCATCTCATCTATAAAGCGTGATCCAAATATTTGCATACCTTCAGGGACTGATGCGATTGGGACTTGTTCAAACGTTCCGTTTTAGATTAAACCTTCCATTTCCTTTCTTCTACATTATTTAAATTCTTGGCCATAATATGGTCAATCATATTATGATTGTATTGATACCATTAATAAATTATCTTGCGCATCGGCCGGTTCCTCTTAATCACTGTATCAAGTTCTGATTTTTTATACGTTTTCACGGATGTGGACCGAAATAGTCTGCGAGCCCGGTTCATTTGTATTATCACTGACTGGACGTCTATTAAGATAACGAGGTATGGTCCCTCCCATCGTTTAGTCTTCGTTCTGTATACCCAACCGTATGAACTGACGGGGAGTTTCATCAGCTCTACAGACTGTTCGAAATCACGAGGTCCACCTGCAACCATTTCTAAGACTGAAAGGGAGTTTCCGTTTCGCCTGTTCTTTCATCACCTCATTGCTGAATTCATCGCCTCTGTCCGTTCTCTTTGAGTTTTTCTGAATTAACTTTCGCGGGCGTAGGTATATAGACCAATATACTAGGAACGTCGTGCAAAGTTCTTCTGGGTAAATGGCACTGTTTACAGCGAATGTCGCCATGAGAGGCAGTCGTTGTTAAATGTGGCTTTGTCCATATTTTCTCGTAGTGAAAGGTATGCTCTACTCAATGGTGCATGGTACCGTTCGACTATGCCTATCGCTCCTGGTCTATCGATAGACGCTTCCTTCAGTATAATATCGTCATCATTAAAAACTCGTTTAAATTCCGCTGATACGTAGTTGCTGCCTTGATCTACATGCAAATAATCCGGAGGACTGCAGTATATTAATGACCACATCCCCCAGATTGCTCCCCATATTTCGGCTGACGTTTGTTTGTTTAAGAATTTCGCTACAGTGTAGTTGGTATCTACGTCCACCATGTGTACGACGGGTTTCCCTTCGATTTACATCGAGTCTACTTATAATTCATGATTGAAGAGTAGATTGGTCGTGCCGATGGTGAGTTTAAATCGGTTTGGTGATATACTGTGTTGGGTGCAAGTTTTGCATTAGTCGACAATTCTTTAAATTTCGTCCTTAATTGATCTATCTTTCCGTTTCCACTTGCCCTTTTGAGCAGTTATCTTTTTGCTTTTATGGATGGATGTACAAACGTTG
The DNA here is from genome assembly GCA_032358235.1 of Odonthalia washingtoniensis. Classification (NCBI taxonomy): domain Eukaryota; phylum Rhodophyta; class Florideophyceae; order Ceramiales; family Rhodomelaceae; genus Odonthalia; species Odonthalia washingtoniensis. Next base: position 13,262 of record JAULBU010010012.1, read on the forward strand.
CATGAATTTTTCTGAGATCTGAAAATATGTATAGTACGTAAGTTATATCGGTTGGTATCCAGTTGTGCCAGGAAGTGGTTCAAGAATAGCAGATTTTGGCAATTCCATGTGTAATGTGTTTCTCAATGAGGCTGATACCTAATTCATTGTGTACCATGTGTTTGGTACACGTAGTGTAGGTTTCTGATCGTTCAGTACCAGGAAGTACACAAAGATTGAAATTTGAAGGTCTCTGAATGGGATTTGGATCCCTACCTCCCCAATTGCCTTTCTCGTACTGCCCATGCCTTTGACTGTTCAGCACTTGAGTGGTTTTAGAGTGTGTCTTATGATTAATGTTGAGAAGTATGCTGAATACTGGTCAGTTGACATTATTCGCACCAATGTCTAGAGTTATACTCATAAAACTCTAGGATTATTAATGTGAATTATCACCATCCGGGTAAAAGGTGTCAGTAAAATGGTCGTTACCGCCTTCATAATTATAATTATTATTCTTATTATTTTCCTCGATCCTGATCGGGACAAGTCTGGGTCTCCTTCTGTGAGATTTGTCATTCTTGTGGCTTGTATTTTCTTTTGGCAGTTATGTATGTCTTGGCCCGCAATTTTCATTGTTACCCTGCATCCGTGTAGGAAGACCGAGTCTGATAGTTGCGATTTCGTTTCGTACCCTTGTAGACTTGTCCAAAATCTTAGATCACTTTTTTCATCATCATCATCAGCCCACATTACTTCGTCTTGGTCTTTATCTTCATCTTCTACATCTTCTTTTTTTTCCCGTGCTTCTTGATATATTTCATCAAGGTATCCTATGGCTAAGAGTGCTGATGGGTGATTCAATTTCAACCTCTTTATGGCAACGAACATATTTTGGTGGGTGTGGAGATCAAGGCCCATGTAGTTTCCCTTGCATGAAAAATCCCTTCACGCCTCGTAACCAGGATGAATTCAATCTCTTATGATTACTGCCACGAATCTTATTTCCCTTCTGCGGTCTGCAGTATGTCTTCGATTCTCATTTTGCGTCTCCCCTGAATCGTTTACCAAGTGAATAATTTACTCTAATATCTTCATCATCTTGAGCAATCAGCGCTGTACTGTTCGATCGTGCTATTCGTGGCTCGCCACTAAGGAGATTGGCAATTAGATGTATAGCATCTTGTGCCTTCTCTGTCATCCTGTACTTCAGTTCAATCTTTATCTTGAGAATATGAACCGACGTTAACAACAGTTCAATAAGAAATCCATCCCCCTGATACTTATCGTCAAGTTGTTTCTGAAGAGATACCAATCTAGCCACAATTCGGAAGACTGCTGCTTCTCACTCTTCCACTTTTTTCACAATTTTTCAGAAAGCCTAAAGGTATTCCATTTATTTAATATACTCGCTCTCTGTTCGTGCTGTGGTACCATTCGCGAAGTTATTGAAATGCATCTTCATAATTATTACGTACTTCGTTATGTTCATCAAAATATCCGATGCGTCTCCCATTAACATCACCGGTATTTCTTGGAGTTTTCATTGTTTTCAATTCCACACATCTTGCTGACCGTCCCAAACCTTCTGATTGACCTTTCCAGATCGTCATCATACAATTCACCATATTTATCGGCTTTATCATATGCTTTTACTAGCCCAGGTAGTCCAAGCTAATGACGATTGGTGTCATTCTATTGGATATAAAGTCCTTCGGTTCTTCTTGGATTTGGCGTCTGTTTGGTGGATTATTATTAACATTGTATCTCCTTTTGTATTCTCCCCTATCTGATTCTGATGATGAGTAATAGCTATCATCCGTATCTCTCGCTGGTTTTTTGGACTAAATATGGATTCCTTATCTCTACTTCTCTAATTGATCTCTGGCTTCCTGGATGATGTTAGTGCTGATAGTGGGTCACCTTTCTGGGAGTTGTTTCGGTCAATTCCTTTGTTAGTCATTGAAAACTCTTCCAATTTCTCTTTCATTATTCCTGGGCCTTTTGGCGAGCTCAAAGTCATGATTCTTCAGATTCTTGCTGCGCCATTTACTTTTGGTGGATCATCTTATTCATATCCTCTTCCTTAATCATCATTATCTTCTGGTATTCCTATCCCTTTTTATCATGTCTCAACTGCTCTGAATATTCCATTGATGTCCTTTTCTTCTCTTGTTCTGTCCTCCCGTCATTCCTGGCTTTACTAATTTCCTTCTTGGTTCTCTTGAATTTTTCGTGATGTTTTCTATACAGCAGCACAATAAGAGCGTTATATCTGATCTTCTTTCCTGTTTTGTCGACGAGGATATTGCGTATTGTGAGGAAGTCGGCCCATATTGTTTGTACCGGTCTTGACAATTACAGTATTGATGTTGGACTAAACGCTGACTTGGAGTCCTTCCATAATGTTTCGCCCTGAAGGGATGTTTCCTTATGTGCGTCCAACATCTCCCGAATGTATGTTTGAGTTAGTTTATTATATGCTACATCGTATGCTTCTCTGGTATTTTGAGGGGGTTTGGCGTCATTGGTTACTACTTCATTCTGAACTTCATCGCCATTCAATTAGGGTTCTTCTTCTTCCTCGTAACTTGTGCCTGACTGGGCATCTTCATTTTCTTCTTGGGATCCATCTGTTGTGTTGCCGTATTTATCTACTTGTTCTGTTTCTTTGGTACCTTGTTCTTCGTGTTCTTCATGTTGTTCCTCTGGTTCCTCCATCCCTTCCTGGGACGTGGTTTTCTTCTCCCATTTAGATTCAAGGTTCCTCTTTATCCTCTCATATCGTCCCTGAAATGATTCTAGAAGTTAGTCTGCGTAACTACCAGGGATTTATGGAGGTGCTTTCTTATTGGGGACTCGCCTAGATGGCTGTTATAGGTAACAAGGGCCTAGTATTTCTGCGATCCTGGACCCAACGGTATCGCGACAATCCTCGGAGGATTGTAGCGGTGCCGTTGGTGTTTCTTCTTGAGGTATCATCCCTTTTCTAGCCGTCATACTTTGTCAACTAATATGGACAAGTTCTTACTGTCGAGGGCTCTGGGCTCTGGTATATGTTCAAGCTTATGGTTTCCTTTTAATTGTCTACCCGTGGTTATTCCTATTTTTATTCCAGTCCTCCTTTTCCATTTATTAATCACCTATTCCCCTTTCTTACTACCTAATCCTCTTCTATTTCCTCCTATCTCATATTCTCCCCTTTGCTAAAGGCGAGTAATACAATACAGGCTATAGTATAGCCTGCATTGTATTACTCGACTTCATCTACCCTCAAATGTATCCGTATTTTTAACAGCGGTATAGTACGATTTTCTATTCCCAATAGCAGAAGGAGATGTGTAACTATTCTACTACCATCAACGTTCAATAACCCATAGTTTCTGCAAACTCTGCTCCTCCGCCTCATAGTCTCCCCGGTTTTTCTTGACACTGCGTCAGTTCAGATGATTCTCTTCCTGTACATGGTAACAAACTTGTATCAATCCTCGGTGCAACAACGGTAAAAGTTCTTGGTATAGTATTTATTAGCTTTTACGTTCGCAACTACTCTATACTCTGTGCCAATTTAATCATTTGGTATCCGTTCAGTCTCAGAACAGCCATATTTTAACTTTTAAGCTTGACATGGTCTGTTTTCAAAGTGTTGTTTTTTTTATGAAAGAGCCATCTTTTCAGTGTTTATTTCAAATAGGAGCAAACATTTTACAAGTTTTAAAATGGGTGGCTCATCCAGCCTTCAATTTCATCTTGCACGTATTCAGATACATGACTGCATCATCCAGATAGGCAGTAGCTCTAATCAGATCTTTCTAACTTCCACCTCCACAGATGCACTGGATTGAGGTCCTGATACTCTGTCACTGCTCCCTACAGGTATTATGGATAACCCCTGGAACAACATTCCATTCCTGTATCCTTCTTCACCACCGGTTCTCCATTACAACATGATGAACGGAATAATTCTATTTCGGGAATACTTAGGTGTTGATATTATCATTCCACTTGGTGCTGTTTGTGGATTTCCTCTGCTTACTCTCCAAGTCCTTTTTCTCGGTACTTCATCTAAAAATATGTGCTGGGTGTAGCATCTTGAACAGAGGATCCACTTTGAGGCCGTCATGTTTACAACCAAAAGCTCTGATCATAGTACCGGACCCACATAGCATCATCCGTGACATAAATGGGAATAAATTGCAACTGAAAACTGAAAAATAGAGGTGTAAGTTGAAACGCTCACTGAGGTGGTGAAAATTTTCTTATACCATAAACTTCCTGTACATGTCAGACTATTGAAACCGCTTTGTGTAGTTGATTCTTCTTCTAATCATTAATTGAAAATTGCTCACGAGACGCTTGTCGAAATAGTAAGTAAACCCATGAATCACCAATACCTTGTAGCAACACCTTCATGTATATAGAAGTCACATTAACAATATTTCAAGGGTAGTCGGTTCGTTTCGACAATTGTCGAAACAAACTGACTACCCTGATCATATCAGACATTGGTACACTTCCATTTATTGCACTCCCCGTCATAAAATGTCTGACTTGGACTGTTGATAGTAACACTACATCCAAAACTGTTCTAAGATATGCAAAGCTCTACAGAAAATGGAGTCATAGATGTTCAACCAGGCGTTGAATGTTTCCTTCCACTAGCTGAATGGAATAAAAACCGACGGACTGCGCCCCTTTCCACCTTGTCGAACTCACTGAAGTCGTCCTACCATCCCTTACCGACACCTCGTATACTACAGTGAGTAATTCTGTATCACGACCGCAGATAGGTAATGCTAAATCCACAAGCCCTCGAAAACATATGCTCCTCATCCCGACACCATCAACAACATAGATATAGACACTCCCTCTCAATTTCACAAACAAATATCTACTTGCCTAGTGATTTGTTTTTTAACGCACCTGTATCTGCAGGTGAGTAGGTGAAAATACCTGCACATATTTTAAAGACCATGACAATCTTGTTCACTACATTTAAATTAAAGTAACCCGTCCAAATGTACCGACAAGAAGATAGACAAATTCAGATCTTGGGGAGTTGATAACGCGGTTGATAATGTCGATCTTGCTCAACGATGTTGCGTGCCGATCGTGATTTCTGTTTTTTGACGTAGGCTACCCGTCCCTTTTCCCGGTGCTGTGAATAGGGGGGACGGTTATTTATTATGCACGACGAGCAACGGTCGCGACTGTAAGCCTCCCACTGTTAGCAAGAATAATGATGCAAAAGTGTAAGCTCTCAAAATAAGGCACTATCATATCAAAAAAGACGACTTAATGCTAAGACGCTGATGTGGGCCAGTAGCTCAGTCGGTGGTCATCGTGTCGCTGATTGACGTTGCCCGGATTCAAGTCTCGGCGGCGTCATTTCCTAATATTTTTGATATTTATTTTTGGGCCTCGAGATTCCTTGGAATATATCATCACTGTGTCACTATTCGCACTAATCAGTGCATCACGGGAAATCATTAATATTTCCCCAGATCTCAAATTGTAATTGACATCGTGGTTTTATGATACAAACTAAGAAATTCCAGTAAAAGTTACTAAATATGAAATCTGGATGGTAAGCCATTTCAAATTTGAAAAAGGGACGGCATGGTTTTCAGAAAATTTCAAGGCACACTTTTTCGCCGTTTCCATCCACACTTTTTGATTTGTAATTGTTTTATGATTTTATACTATGTATAGTACACATGTGTAATTTGATGTAAATATTTATGACAAAGTGTTTTGGACCTTAGAAGTACAGTTCAAACCAGGTACATTTTTCTTCATTTCATAACAAATCTTCTAAATTTCCACACAGGTATTATTAACCGTACTAAATCAAAATCATCGTAAATCTTCAACATCAGCATCGTCAACATTGGGACTTGAAATTATTTCATTACTTAGAAATGAAATTGATTGCAACTTACCGTTTATTTTAATAGCAGAGGTACTCATTTGTCTTTCAAACAAATGATTTTCTAATTTCATGCTTGAACGATTACACGCGCGTGTGAACATGCATAAATATCGTAATCAATTATATAAATTCCTTCAAATTAACCTCTAGTTATGTCATTGTTATTGTATTTAATTAACAATTAATATTATGAATGTATATATTTACGTTTACTGAGAAGCATTCCTTAATATATTCTAGATGCTTTACATTTCTGAAATGGTGACGTTACAATATTAAAGCGAAACATGTTTAAATTTAAAATTCCCATAGGTGGTACATAAAACACACTGAATCAACAAAAATGTAATTTTCTAAAATCCTATCATAGAGTAAAGCTGAAACTTTTATTTGTAGTCCTATAACAAAATTAAAGTATAAACTTTCAATTTTTCCATCACCCACACCATTTTATTATAAATCCTTGCTCATAATTGAACTATAAGCTTTCAATTTCTCCATTAACCCCACCATTTACTAATTAAATCCCTTACTCACATTTCAACAAAAGGCTTCAATTTCTCCATCGGCATCACCATTTTATTATAAATCCCTTACTAGTTATCATCTCCACTATAACTGTAAACTTCTCCGTTCGGTCTGTAAAATTTATTCACTTAAAATGTATCAGATGGCCATTCACTTTCACCTCCCCCAACTTGTACAATCGGGTTCTTTCTGGTAACCTTGTTAGATATCAAACACATTGCTTCATCCGCACGAACAATGTGGACTAACCTCCGAACACTATCCATTGAAATAATTCTAAATTCTTACTGGAAAGCAGCCCCCCCGCTTCCCCTTCAGTCCGCTGCCATATCAAACGAACGAAATTTAAAGTACTATCATCAGCATCTCGCCTTCTTCATATTATAAATTTGAACAACGAAAAAAAAAGTGTATGGAAGAAAGACATAACTTTTTGAAAAATCACTTGTAGCACTCCGATTGTACTTGAGGGCATACGTGAAGAAGTATGAACATTTGCACTGTCCATAGCAGATTACAATGCTTTGATGTTTTTGTATAGAGTAGGTAGATATGTGGTGGTATAAGTCGGCTTTTACATATCCATCTGAAAAGAAGATGGTGAACGGAAACAATGATGACGTCGGTAGATTATTGATGTTGGTTGTTGACGACGTAACTTATGCACTACGAGAAGGTCCTCCTCGGTGTTCTTGTCGTCTCAGTGGGGTAAGTCAGGGAGGATCTAGTGGAGTAGAAATCAGGAGGAGATCTGAGAGAGTAGAGTGGATTAGAAGAGGGAATGGGATGATAGAATCTTATAAAAATCGGTACGGGGTTGATACCATCAGAGCAAATTACGGTACCTTATTCCAGAAAATTCCACCATGCAACACTGGATGACAAACCGTTCCCATCCCCCTCCATCCCGTCGGGTTCTTGATGTCCCCATCCCGTCAAGATCTTGATGTACCCATCCCGTCAGGATGTTGATGTATTCTTACATCATTCTACAACAGTAGGGTGATGTATATACTGTTCAACTGTACATGTTGTATACATGTTGCACAACTTTTTTTTCGAATGTTGTCAATAGAACCCGTCTCATATGGTCCCCGTGTGCAACGCAATTTTCTGATCTGTCAGAAATTTTAAAAGTGATTTTTTTTTACTTTTTTCAATGCGTACAAAACATTACGTTTAGTTCGACGTTTAGTTTTCAGGAGAAACTCAACGGAAAACTCAACACAGTACAGAAAAAATTCCATCAAAAACGCTTCTCATAAAGTTCTTTATTCACTGGTGCCAGGCGTTGAGGTTGAAACTCAGAAATTCAAACTCAACGCCTAACTAGAGATGCCCTAATAATAATATTATATATTATTCTACAGCGGTACATATTTATTGGTTTTAACCATTTAATAATTGCGTAGAATCAGAGGAGGTATTACAACAATATTGTAATAATTTAATAATTTCGTAGAATGAGAGGGGGTATTACAATAATATTGTATTTTTAATAAAATATTTGTGGGATTTGGAAAACCATTTTTCGATAGGTTGTGCTTAATACTGGTACTGTATTTTCCATGTTGATTTAATTTATCCACAACTCGTATCAAGTTCTCAATAAAACTGCTGTTTTATCCACCGATTTTTCGGACTCTACGATATTTTTTTAGCCCGTACTGTGGATGACCATAATTTTGGCATCACGTTAATTGGATTGACAAAATTTATTTTTAGCCGTCGTTATTTTTAGCGGTCGGTGTCGGAAAAAAACCGGCGGTTACTGTTTGGAAAAAAACTGCATGATAGGACTTCAAATTAAAAAACCCTTTGAACCGTTGTTGTGATTTCTATTTCACAGCCGCAACCGCCGTGAAGAAACAACGAAATATCAACAAGCACCTCCACCGTCGACATTTGGTCAACTCAACCTGAATACCCTTCATATGACCCCACGGATGAAAGTCCTGAGCTCGAACACAACGCACCCAACCCCCTACTTTGCAACCTTCTCCCCAACGTGCGAGAAGAATATGGGTCAATCTACCACTGGAGGCTGACCTTGGTCTCTTGAAAGAGATCCAAGCGAACGGGGCACATACTGCAACATACGGCCAAGCAGATGTCCTGTATAGCATAGTTGCAAAAATTGAACGACAGCGGTCTACTCCCATGGCGAACAGACACCAAGAACTCTAGGGACAGATTTCGTTACCTGATCAAACAGTGGAAGAGGACCGAAAACGCGAGTGGGGCAGAGTCGGGTACTGTGGAAAATTTTACCGACTTTGACAAGTTGTGTTGCGATTTGAATTCAGATATGGGCGATGCATAAGTGGAACGTGACGTAGCTCTCGAAAGAGTGAGGGTACGTGAGGGCAATTTATTAAATTATGGGAAGGAGTTCGATCTTCTGCAATGCGACGCCGTTCTAGTCGCGATACGGATGAAATCTCTGCAAAAGATGGGTCCAGATCAAAATCTACACCAACTAAAAGGAGACGTGTGACTCACAGAATTCAGATGAATAGAGCAATGGAAGCACTGGAGGAAGCGGAGTTACGTAGGGCCGAATTTCAAACCCGCAGCGATGAGCGGGAAACGAGACGTTACAATTTAGATTCTAAGATATTTGACTTCGAAAAACGTGTTCATGAATCGAACAGGTTATTCTAGTCACAACGAATTGAACTCGAAAAAAGGATGGAAGAGCAGACACAGCGGGATATTAATCAGGCTAACGAAAGGAAATATATGGTATAATTCCAAAAGAAACTGTTGTCTGGAATGAGACAAAGAGATTGTGAGCAGTCTACCGAACTCGTCACTACTTCCATCTATGAAACCCACACAGCTGTCGTATGGCGCTCCCCTGCTTTTAATGCAATCCGCATAAAAGTCAGATTGATTTCTGATAAAGTCATCACGGTAGTTGGTGATGAGGTTTCCAAACTTTGAGTTGAAATATCCTAGACATTCCTACAAAATTTCTTTTAGCACACCAGCCGTCTTTTCAAATTCTAATTCAATTGTAGTCCATCTATTAGCCGTTCCAAGTCTGCGGCACATTACACAAAAGGAAAAGATAACGTTTGTTTTGTAACGCCTTCTTTTAGTACTGTTCATTTCATTTGGCCATTCAGTTAGTTGTTATATTTTATAGATATCCTCCTCTTTGAACTTATAATTTCGTAGACATATCCTGTCATCTATGACTTCCAAATCGAACTTTCTACAATTTAAGTCATGTTACATGTCCTGCAGTAGATCAATTTCACGGAGTCAATACCACACAGAAACATTCCTATCATTGACATTTATTCATCAATACCTCGAGCACGTGTGAGCATACTTATGTCCGTTATAGCTCGTGCCTCGTGATACTATCTGTATGTGTTACGGATACGCACCGTGAAATTATATTTGATCACCACTTGATTCGGCGCAGGGTGATGGTGTACGGGTGGTTATGTACGGGAAGTAATGACTAGTGAAGGACGGCGACATAGCGTGGTGTGTGAAGGCAAGATGAAGCGTGAGTGGGAAGGGGTAACGGATCGTGACGCAAATTAACGTATCAGGTGATCCGTGAACCTGGATAAAATCAGTGGCGCTTCGTTCTTGATGTTTGGCTTATGAAGGATGTGGCGGACGTTCATGGTGGATGAGAATAGTTTTTGTCACATTTCATTTCTGCATGCTAATTAAATTTTCTTGTGATGTGATTTACCCTGTAAGGAACCCTGTTATAATGTTTTTATTTCTTTTTCCAAACGTTCTCCTCGTTTTAAACTTTTCAATAGTGGCTTTACGCCAGAAAAATTCTGTAATTATTTTATTAAAATTCTGCAATGCATATTACAGGTGTTAACTTTTACATAATTTCGTAATCAATCTTGGTGTTTCATTCAGAAAAGTGACAAGTTAGTGAATATCCGAGTGCAATAAATTCGAAGAAAACTGACACGTTGTCAAACAAAGTCACCCCCTGATCTCATCCCCTTTGTTTCTCACACCCCAAGTCAACCCAACAGTAAACCATCAAACCATATCAAAATTTTGGAGGTTATCGCACAGAAGAACCATCTGACTCGACGTCGAGCAAGGCGGGAAGACATTCCCGTTTCATACAGGAGGAAGATATCATAATCCTCCGTGAGGAATCATCGTCCAACGCTCACGTAGCCGCATTCGGAGAGACACGCAAACGTTTCGAAGACGCCGCCACAAATGTTAATTCAAACCCATCCGTCGTACAGGTAGTCTCATGGAAGACGGTACGTGATAGATACAAACATTTTCAAGAAACTTTTGAAAGAAATGATAACAAGAATCAACTTTTGTCTGGAGTGGGAGGGGAGATTGGTGAGATGGATGAGTTGCTCATGGCTATGAGAGACGCGAGGGATGATTTGGCAGCTCAAAAGAACGCAAAAACTATTGCGCAACGTGAGTGATGTTGATCGTAAAAAAGAGGAAATAGGATTATATTCAGTTCAAAGATCACTAAAGCGGGCTACAAATGATAACGGAAGCGAAGATTCTACTGAAGATATCATTGGAAGTGCAAAAACATTTCGTCGTGTGCGCACTAACTACGATGGAAGCACGGATATGGAGACCTTTGGAGCACAGTTGCGAGATGTAGATATGGCACGTGTAGCACTTGAAAAAGAGCGGCTTGACTTTGACCGCGAAAGATTTGATTCGGAGCGTGCAGCGCGCGACATTGAGTGGCACGAGCGACAAGAGGAGCGTGAGAAGACACAAGATCTTGAGCTTGAAAAGTACAAATTTCTCATAGCT